>JAGDFM010000104.1:66813-105829 GCA_019155715.1 Phytophthora pseudosyringae | reverse complement strand
CCCCCCCCCCACGCCGCAGCGTGATAGCTTGGTGCTTGCCCTCTTCCTCCCCTTCTTCCATGGGCCGCGAGTGGCAGGCATGGGCCGCCACAAACCGAATCGCTGCTCCAAGCGATATGCGTCTCCTGGGTTAGCATGCACACATCCAATCAACATGGCAAATTTCAAATTTGCGCGAAGTGGTTGGTAGACACCGCGCAAACAACTACATGTATCTGTATGCGTCCTCCAACATGTCGCTCGAGAGGCTTCTGCGCACAGGTAATGGGCGCTGCGAGAGCACGTAGGCAGACTCCAGGCTGTGGCGACATGCAGAGCGGGCTGGATGGCTGGACCGGCGGGAGACGGAAGGTAACGATACAGCAAGCGATGGGGCGCGATTGCGAATGAATGATGATAACTCGTTGAATAAGGCAGTCAGTGCGTCCGCACTCGCGGGGTTAGCTGCTGGCTGCATGTCGGTACGCCTCGCATCGACTAATTATTGGTGCGGGTTCGGTTGGAACGTACTCCTAAAGCAGCTCCAGAGCCCGGGCTGAGGCCTCGACGTCGCTCGGTCGCGGGGACATGGGCGGGGCAGTCAGTGGGGGCGCCCCGGTGCCGGCGTGAAACTGAACCAAGAACTCGTCGAGGTTGAAAGGCGAGAGTTCCGATACAGGCTCGTTGGTGCGCCCGGCGGTGTGAGCCGGTGCCACCTGCTGCTTCGTGGGGCCCGAAGTTGATGGTGGTGTGGGGCGAGGTAGCGGCGGCGTAGCCGTCGGAGGAGGCCCCTCGTAGAAGTCATCATAATCGGAGTCGTCTACAGCCCGCATGCATGGAGAAGTTGCAAGATATGGGGCTGGCGTAGCCCGTGACTTTGTACCAGTGGGAGGCGTCATGCTCGCAGTGCCTCTGGGAGCCGTCGGGGGCGAGCGGGAAGGTTTGGTCGGTCGCACCGGCGCCTTGCGTGCTTTCCACGCCGTAGGCGCACCAAGTGACGTGGTACCAAGAGACACAGAGCGCGGGGCGACCGGTGACGCCTGCACAGAAGACGTCGTGTTCGGCCCAGTCGGGCTCCGAGTGATCGACGCCGCCGTGGTCAAAGGGTCCCAGAGGAGGACTGCCGTCAGGCGCGCAGCATCCGCAGTAGCCTCCTCACGGCTCGAGCCGATGCGGCGCTTTTGCCGGCCGATGCTCGCGTTCTCCGCCGATGTGCACTTACGAACTGCTAGGCGCGAGCTGACCCGAGCCGGAGCTGCCACTACAGGTGTCTGGTCTGGGGCCCGGTCGTGCCTGGTTCCGGTTTCGGCGCCGGAATGGGGGGGGGGGCTGCTGATCTTGAGCTCGGTGTCGGAGGCGGGACAGGAGGCACCCCAGACGCGTCGCTCGCGTCGGACCGTCTGGTGCCGATGAACGTGCGGGGGCTGCGGTGGTCGGTGCTGGCGTGGAAGGACCGGTCGGCGGGCCATTGCGACGGCGGAGAGGTTTCTGGTTGTTTATCTGTCCTTGGACTTGCTGGGTGCTTAACGCGAACTGGTGGAGGCCCCGCCGCCTTCACCGCGTGTGGGGTTTTTGGTCAGCCTCATCGTTCTGAGCACCCAACTCGGAAACCACAATTTCAGGACCCTGAAACCACGAACTTGTAGTAGAGCAGCAATTGAATATTTGGGGGTTCCTTGGCAATACTGCCTTGCCGTTATTCTTTATCCACAATCCGCAAGCTAAGCCAATATATATGTTCTAATCACTACTGCCACCTTTTTAGCTGCGACTGCAGTCACCCTTCCTTGCAAGCAAGCAGCTCGCTACCTGCGCTCGCTGCCGCGAAGGTCTGTAATACATAAGTCGTCCGAAAATAGCATTCTACAGAATTGGTAGGACCCCCCCCCCTCAGTGTGTGCAACTACAGGACTCCGTACCACAACTACATGCTTTTTTTTTGGGGGGGGGGGGCTACCACCGAGTTCCTGCCGATTTTAAGCTCCCACAGTGCTCAGTTGCGACACTGGGGGTGTTGTGGCACTACGGTAATACCAGCAAAAAGATACCGCCACTGATAATCCTGGACGGTCGTGACATGCCAACTCGCAACCTGCAAAAGCACCTCAGTGATGTACTCCATCTGATGGGCATAGTCGAGAGTGAGGCAAAACGTACCGGCCTGTGGAAGATTCATCAGAGCGTCGAGGATACAGTGATGCGTGCACCGTTAGCGTCGATGTTCTTGATCTGACGGCAACGTCGAGAAAGCGAGGTCGAGGTCAGCACAGCTGGGCAACAGTAGCGCTTCACCGCAAACGATCCAGCGTAACTGATAACTGATTGGTCGTTTCTCTGTTTATAACAACTTTTCATTGGCTGTTATGCCTTCATTGTGAAGTCTTGCTAATGTCCTGCAAAATCTGTCTAACAATCCTTGTCAATACCATTCGACAGCGTCGCAGATTTGTACTAGGGGTGTAGGAGGCTCTCAACCTCACCTACTTGCGCAAGCTCGTGGACTCGATGCCAAGACCCTGCATCGAAGTCATCTCCAAGTAGGGCAACACAACGTACTACTAAAAGATAATGAAACGATATGTTCATGCCTGTCGAACACCGCGCCCGAATCCTCACTGGTATTCCAACGGGAACAAGGGGTGGAGGTCGTATCGGCCGACGTAGTTAAACAATTAACAATACAATAAAAATTGCGTCAATATTTAGTATTGCTTGCCACCATATTGCAATATTCACTATTGAACACTGACGTCGCCAATACAATGTTTATGGTATTGGCGGACCTCTGCCGGACGGATAACAGGTCGAAAGTTGGTCTTCAACCTTTAACCCTTTCGTGCGCCACTTAGGTAAACTATAGTATACAAATCTGCGTCAGTTGATTCTTAAAGGGCGCAGTGAGCGCCCTTTTACCAAATCACGGTACTCTCTCAGCCCATCTCTTGTGACATATCAACTTCAAGGATTTGCTGGTGGTACCTGATACATGTAACAACAGTATGCTCCATGATTAGTGATATCCGTTTATGTTATGTTATAAAATACGGTATAAACTAACTTGAACTTGTGTAAAAGGGCGAGCCCTTTAGAGGCCATAACCTACCGTGTTTTGGAAAGCCCCCTTAGAGGGCGCAGTGATCGCCCTGTCACGAAAGGGTCAATACAAAAATCACAATATAATCATAAATTTCAGTTAGTCAGAGCGGTATCACACAGAATAAAGCCAGAGCTTACCAAATTTTCTCTGTCTGAGTGAGCGTGCTCAACTTCACCATCTGCGCCTAAACAGCTGCCAAGTCGTCTTCGTGCGATAAAACCCTCGTCGTTGTTAAGAATATGACCCATCTCCTTGAGCAGCTGGGTTCGCAAATACCTGCTCGCTTGATCAGTCATGTAGCGGTCCTGTGAGCGGAAGTGCTCGCAGCAAGCGTCCCGGAATGTAATACGATTAGAGATGATTGGACGGGGCAAGAGGTTAAAAATGAATGAGGTGGGTTCTCAAACACCAATACCTGCACAGTGCAGAAATGGCTGAAAAGCTTAAAAATTCACTTCAGGGAAGGAAATCCCTCCGCGGGTAAACACTTTACATTTTCGTGCGCCACCTTCTTAAACCATGGTATACAAAACTACGTTGTTGGATTTATTTCCAGGTAGAGCGCCTTCTTCGACTTCTGCTGATGGAGAAAGGCCACCATCTAGCACTGTCCCGTAATACATCTCGCACACTGTGCTTTGAGACGTATCGTCAAATCGTGAAAAAGAAGCGCAACCAGATAGAATGGCAGCAATTATTGAGATTTGCAGATTTCTCATGTATGATATGGATGATGCCAACAGCGAGCTCAATTCTCTGTTTGTTTTCTGTGGTACAGCACGCGATGATGTTGTTGTGATCCCTCGCTAGGGACTGGTACTGTTGACAACCCTTTTCGAAATGGATTGACATGTAGGGAGCTACTTAATCGCTATGGGAACATCCAACAGAACCCGGTTTAACTGCGGTTGTTCTCTTCGACAGCACATATAGCATTACGAAGCAGAATTATCCTGGATGTCGTTCCAAGCAACTTTTATTTTGGATCTGAACGATTTGCTCGTTGCACCAGATGAAGAACACTATCTGCTCAAGAGCGCTTTCGATATAATATCCCGGAAAGGTGCTGGAGTACTATGTACACGTTTTCAAAGCGTTGCAACGTGTTCAATTAATACGCAGCTCGTGATTCCACGGTTTTCGCGATGGGAAGCCTACCACACTCCATCCGATTTCGGGACTACAAACAATTCGCTGGAAACTTACCAATGTGCACACAAGCTCGTCAATAACTGCAAGCGGGCCACGCTTACTGGGCTCATGAGTCGCTTGGATTTGTCTTGAATAGCCTAATATTCATCAATGACTCCTTCACCACTAAAGCGAATGTCTCCAAAAGACTGAAAACTGCTGTTGTGGAAGGCAACAACAGCAAAGCCTTTGCAGCGTCAGTTGTGCATCTGACTTGGTCTTTGTTCGTGTATTTCTAGGCCTGTTTGTGGAACCTTCCGACTATAATCTAGAAAGGGCGGTTGAGGGAGATTCCGATGCTTATTAGGCTGAAACACGGCCTTCACAGGAAGATCATACCGGTCCGCCAATTATGCACGGAGAATATGGGAGCGCTTGCCGACAGGCGGATGGGTTGTTGGCGCGACAGGAGTTGCGTGTATGTGCCCCATATGGATGAAGGCGGCGATTGACTTTCATGCTGTTAAGGCCACGCAGATAGCTGAGCAGCCATGCCCCGGGATGCTGCTCCCGGACCCTCAGTTTGTCTCACCTGTCTCGCGTCCTCGCGGGTAAAGTATACATTAAAACGTGAATGGGTCACAATCAAAAATCCCGAACAGATCAAAACCAAAAACATCACAGACCAGGGTTCCCGAAGAGCACGAAAACGTGCACTGTTGAGTCGTACCGACGTCATGCCCACTTCATAGTATCGATTAAGCGCTGCTTGAATTAGACTCGGGAACAGCGTATTCTGCTGAAGGTGAGCTTGATGCTGCACTCACATCAACACTGGGTTTGTTTCCCACCTTTGTTTGGAACGTGGAGCAACAGAGTTCACTCTTGTCTCTCATCAATTTACCCTGGAGTGCTCAAGGGGAAAATAGGTTCAGGGGCGCATCAGTTCGATACGTGTGAGTTTCGGTAGATCTAGCCAAGAACTCCGTAGAGTGCGTCATCCAAACAAACTATGAAATTCAAATGATCTCAACGACCGTGAACCACAACGCTAGAAATAAATATCATTTTGGACTGCGCAGATTTTGCGACGCACTTAACCCTTTCTTGACTAAAGGGGGCGCACTAAGCCCTTTAACCCTTTCGTGATTCACTTATGTAAATTACAGTTTACAAAGCGAAGTCTTTGTGGTTGTAAGGGGGCGCTCAAAGCGCCCTTTTTCAAAATCATGGTACGGTCTGTGCTGATCACTTGTACCACATCATCTTCCATGATGTGGTGGAGGTACCGGACACATACATCTACATTGGTTTATTATGTCTATATGATTTTGCGATCGTGCTGTTTCTATTATGTTATAAAAGACTGTCTAAGCTACATTTTACCCAGATCAGGAGGTGGTCTAGCAATGCGCACCTCTGCTAAGTCACGGCAGTGGAACAAGAAAGCCCCCTGTGCCGCTATGGACAGCGTGAGGTTTAGTTTGGTATTTATTTAGCCCTTCATAGCTCCTGTTAACTTACCTTATGCAGATGCCTATGGCGTGTTCACATCCATTGTATGCTTAGCTTGATTGGAAAATATAGTACACTTCGAATGTCAGCTTCTTGTAACGCGCAAGTCCTTGGTGCACTGATATGCAAACTTACTTAGCATACGACGCATTTCGTGTTGCGTTTCAGCTCGTTCATCCCCTCCACGGTCAACGTGATTCATTGCGCAGTTTGTGAAACTGCTTGGTTGGTACTGATTGACGTAGAGACGACTTGCCTTTTTTACTCATCTCCAGCTCGCCACAATTCGTTCCAGGGACGGCGCCCAAGACGGCCCAGCCAAACTCCTCCATCGGGGTAATCAACCCTTTCGTTACAAAATGGCGCTTACTAAACCCTTTTATAAGTGTTTTATATATAACACGGTGGGAAAACCCGTCTCGCAGGATTTTTCTCAAGTTCAAGTCAGTTTATAGCGTATTTTATAACATCGTACAAACAG
Source organism: Phytophthora pseudosyringae (assembly GCA_019155715.1). Classification (NCBI taxonomy): domain Eukaryota; phylum Oomycota; class Peronosporomycetes; order Peronosporales; family Peronosporaceae; genus Phytophthora; species Phytophthora pseudosyringae. Next base: position 99,626 of record JAGDFM010000104.1, on the reverse strand, counting down.
TACGACCGCAAATCAGTTAGGCATACTAAAACCAAACTAGATTCAAATCATTGAAGATGATATGTTACAAGAGATCAGCACAGACAGTACCATGATTTTGTAAAGAGGCGCTTTGAGCCCCCCCCCCTACAATCGTAATGAATTCGCTTTGTATACTGTAATTTACATAACCCTCACTTACCAATTTGCCTCAGACTGAGCACATCGTCTAGAGTAGAGCGATTAGAAATAATGGGTAAATACACACGTAGTCAGCCATTCTACTATGATGAGTTATTTTCAAGCTACTCGCACGCTTGGATCTCATGCTCGATGGATGTACGCATGCGACCGAGCACTACATCGCTGTGTTCTCCTGCTATGAGGTGAACGGCTGCCCGAAGCCGACACTATTCAACATGGCCCCGCTGCTTGACCACCGCGAGGTCCTAGTGACCACGCTGCCTCGCGACTACGGAGTACAATTGGAGCAGAGCGGATTTGTTGTCGGAGACAGCTGTGACGTATCCACGTCATCGAGCTGGTTAATCAACAGGAATTTACCGAGCAATATCGTAGGATTAGCAAGTTGAACTTATACTGCAACAGCAAGCTGACAGACAGACGGCATAAGTTAGGTACATGCTCACTTTGATTTGTTTACCTTCGAGTCCCATAGCACCGTCACAACTGCTCTGTGAACTGCCGGTTGGCGACACTCATGGGGAAGCCGCCAGTGGGCTGTGTAAGCCACCGCCAGACCTTGCTGTTCAAGGAGCCAGCACTAGTCATTCTAGACCAAGTTCCAAACCGTCACATTATGCTCGACTTGCTAGAACGGTTTCTCAACACGCAGTTATTGCGTGGAGGGCATGCTGCCCTGCAGCACCCAGCATCATCCGCAAGGAACATTCCTGGCACGGCCGCTACTCCTATGCCAGCAACTACAACTGGTAACCCCACGCAGTTATAGATCCCGAGAGCGCCGACCACCATACCTCCAATCTAGCCAGTCATCCAGTCAGGTCCAAGCCTGCACCCGGAACGCGAAAGCCCAGCACCAAGAGTCTTTCCCGCATACGATTATGACGCGTACCCGTAAATACGGCACTGCTCGGGTAGCGCTTTGTCGAAGGTGAGGCAAAAGTGCAAGTGCAGTGGGCATCCACTCGGGAGCCCATTGCAAACCTGGACACGCCGCTCTACAGTGTGAGCTGCGCAGTCAACGGTACTCAAGGCGTCGTTAGACGCAAGGAATAACCAAGAAGGCTAATCTAAAGACAAATACAGATACGATTTTGTGCTTACGTGAGAGTACACCGCTGCTTAAACTCAATTTAGTAAAATAGAAGGCAAGTGGTCACAGGTCCCACACCAGTAGGCTACAATTTCTACGCCGCAAGGCTATAGAAGACCCACACCAATAGACTCAATATACACCCAGCAATAACCTTCACACCATTGCAGGTACATGTAGATATCGCGCTACTGTGGGCAACTGCTTCACGCGCCAGACTGCACGTTCAAGCACACGAAAAGAACCAGAAGGGGAAACTGTGATATTAATCAGTACGGGCTGTACATACATATAAACTAGTAAAACAACAAAATAGAGTGTTAGCTGTCACATTAAAAACACCATACACCAAAGTACGTAGCATAACGTACGGTTCGTAAAACAGAGACGCGCGTCTCGTCGTCCATTCCGCAGCGATGCGCTGCGGGTTCACACGGTGTTTCATGATGGCCGCATCGACCGCGAGCGCCGCTTCAGTTTTCTGGTCATCTCCGTCTCTCCGCCATTGTCGCTGCTACTGTCCTTGATCTCGTCGCCGCTCGCGCAATCACGTCCTCTTGGTCGCTTCTACCTTCGCCAGCTGTGCTTGCTGCTGCTGATCGTCCTTGAGCCTTGATGTTGCGGCGGCGATATCTGAAGTGATTTAGCGGCAGCGCAATGTTCAAGTGACTGACTGTGAACCACAGCCAGTGGTTGCTGCCATGTTGAAATTTGTGCGTGTCCCCGTTTCGACCGGAATCTTCACATGTCTTTATTAGAACATTTTATGTGTATGATCTATTTTGACCTGATCTGTCATTGATCTGAAAAGAACGTTACCCAGTTTACGGCACTATCTGGGGAGATGACCAAGCATTTGAGCGAAATTAATGCTGCCAATTCTGCAGTGCGCTTAAAATTCACTGTCTGACTACACCGTGGAAATTCTGGTTCAGAACAGCGTCTGAGGTTGCAGGTGTGACACCCAGGGATTGACAGCAACCCGATTGAATAGTATAATGTAGTACAATAGTAATAGTTTAATTACTATAGTATCTAGTAGTTTCTTAGAAAATCTTCCTACTATTACTATAGTAACTAATAGCGCCATGGACCCGACAAACTAGTCAATGTACTAGCAAAAATACCACCCACGTCTTCCTTTCTGATAGTATGCACTTCAGTGTGCGATATTTCTGATTGAGCTAGAATATTGACAACACAAAACAACAGCAAATACAATAGACCTTAAAGCAAATATCACGAACAGGAAGAGTAGTATATCATGTCCGGATCTGCACCTGGTTGATATTGACGCCCTGCGACTGCGACAAAGCGTTAGCAAACTGCTGCCAAGCCAGCGCCTTCTCCGGCTTGGTGTCGGCAGACTCGACGTGACGCTTTAAGTCGCCCCCCTCGAAGCGGAGGCAGAGCATCTCCGCCACCATAGCGTTCGTCCACTTGAGCCGCTGGACCACCTTTGCCTTCTTCGTGGAGACTGGCTCACGTGTGGCACCGCGCTACGTCGCAGCGGCGGCCTGGGCAGTCCTGGTGGCGGCGGCATGCGATTCATGACTAACAGCGACGGCTAGCATTGATTCAGCAGTGGTGATACTGACCCGGGACAGCGTAACAGGTGCAGCGGATGCCGACGCCGCGCTTCCTTGCACAGCTTCGGATAGCGTAAAATCCTCCCAGCTCGGCTTCATCGATGCGGCTAGCTGGTGATAGGGGAAAGCTGATACTGGGCTAGTAGCGCTGCTGTGGTCGACAGGGAACCACCCGAGCTAGATGTACTGCTAGCCTGAGATCAATGGCTCCCAAGTGAGACACACTTGGACAAGACCTGCGACAGGTCACGATTGACGCTGGCACACTCCGAGGCTTCGCACCATCAGATTCGACGGTCTCATCACCTCGCTCTCCACCTACGTTCGCTATCTCGGTAAGCGCAAGTTGCACTTATGGTATATGGTGCATTTTTAACATCTACACCGACCATAGTATTAGTGTTAATAACACTAAATCTCAACAAGCGTTCTGGAGGAGTTCATACGAATTAATGTTGCTAACACTAATTTTGAGCTAACACCAGTTTGTGTATCCAATAATTAGTGTTAGTGAGGTGTACAACACCTTGTTGCTCAACATCCCCTGATAACCTTTGTATTTTCTTGTTTCATTACGATGTGATGAATGCTGCGCTTCCGCATGTCAACAGACCCCGCCAATTTTTTCCAACGGCGAAGCTGTGCCCTCACATGGATAAGGGTCTCAAGGGAAGCCTTCTCAGCGCGGGTCAGATGCTTCACTTGGCCCTTGATCACTTGAATGCAACCCGCGTCGAAGTCGGGACTGCGGACAATTTGAGCCCTAGGAGCTACATACAAAACCTCTCACAAAAACATATACACCGACCACAGTATTTAGTGTTAATACTCAAATAGTATTAGTGGGAATTAGTGTTATTAACTTATTTGATGTTTGCTCCAGAGAGCGATCTGATTAACACTAATTGGGTGCATGTGAAAATAAAGCCAACAGCTGCAATTATTAGTCTCTCGGAAAACCGCCCAAGCGCTAATACCAACGCCATGAACACCCCAGTATGTTGTATTTCCTTCCTATAATTACAGCCACAGACGCGATGGCCTTCAGCTCTCCAAGCTACTCTCGGAGCCTTCGCGTCGACGCTGCCGACGGGGGCAACTACGCCAACTTCTCGTCCTCTGCATCGATGAACGGGAGAAGCTCGAAATTGCGATTGATCCTGGCGAAAGTGAAGTCCCAGCGTGCGTGCTGGCGGATGATTGGTCGAAGCTTGGTCTTGAAACTGTATCCACATAACGATCATATATTTCAGTTAGGGCACCGGTAAATCACAAATAATTACATAAATAGTAAGAATGCTGACCGAAGTTTTGCAGACTAGTGCAGCGTCCGCAGCTTCACCATTAGAGCCTGCGCCAAGTCAACGTCTTCTCAACAATCTACAAGCCGCTCCAACAGCACTGTTTAGTCGGTGGCTCGCGCAACCGACCAGTAGGACACCCATAGAAGCGGCAAGGCGGCGGTTCACGGAGCAGTTATCTCCGACCAGGAAGATGCACTGCTCCAGGCGCTTGTCCAAATCGCGAGCTAGCTTCATCGTCGGGAAGGCGTGATGGCTAGCTGCAGCGTGGTCGTTATTTTGATCATTGACGAGCGAAGCCATACACAGAAGAGGGCACCGCACTTCCCCATCTAGTTCGTACCACGCGAACACCGCGAGGTAGTGCGCCGAATCATGGCTCCACCTGTCAAGTATGAGGTCAAAGTGATCCAGCATTTCTGCCACGATTGTACGCTCGACAGAGTGCGTCACCGTCTCCAAGGCCTCCCGAAGCGTCTCAACGCAAACAGGCTTGAGCTTTGTGTACCTGATATCAGAATTGTATTATATGTTCGTAATACAAACAAAAGTGCATATTCAAAGTCAAATTTCAACATACCGTCGCTCTACCAGAAGAAGGGGGGCAGGTTATATTTCACGAGCCAACCCCGGATGGTTGGCTGATGATTCTTCCAATTCATTATTGAAGTCAGATTACGTAGGGCAATAGACATTAACCCCTCCAGCCCGGCGCGCTGCATAATGATGTTTAATTATTTTTGATAAACTGCATTATGCTACATACGGGCATTTTTGACTTGAAATTTTTATTGCATGTATTTTCCCTTGCCAGGGGATATACAAACTTTAAGATAAACAAGTTGGTCTAATGGCTCTTTTTCTGTTGCGGTCCCTTAACCTGATCAGTGTACTCGCAAGAGATTCGCAAAGTCGTGGAAGTGCTCCAGGGGACTTTCGAGCGTGGGTATGTTGCGCCATCGCACCTGGCGTTCGATGAAGCAATGCTGCCAAGTCGCTCCTTGTTCAATAAGATGCGTGTCTACATGAAAGACAATCCCCACAAGTGGGGCGACAAGCTATTCATGTTGTGCAATTCTGTGACTCCGTACGTTTTTTTTATCTCATTTTTTCTAATGCTGAATTATGCGGCTTACCATTGAATGCTTTCATAATTCGATGCTGCATAAATGCAGGTTCGAGGTGTATTGCGGTAAGAAGCAACACTTTAGTGACGCGCATAAGACCGACATGAAGTCGGGCCCCGCAGCTGTTGTGCGCAACCTGCTTGCTGTGTTCGGCGCGGACGCTCGGAAGGAGGGCATGAGACATATGGTGGTGGATCGCTTCTACACGTCGGTGGCTTTGGCGATTCAGCTGCTGCTGATGGGATTCTACTGCGTTGGGACTAGTATGACGAACCGTCTTGGCTATTGCACAGCTGTTATCGAGAAGAAGAAGTCGCGGCCTGCAACCATCGCTCGGGGATCATTCAAAGTAGCCAAGTCAAAGCTCGTGCCAAACTTGGCAGCCATTAGCTGGTGGGATTCGCGGCCAGCCCAATTCTTGTGCACTGGCAGGAGTCTGGACATAGATCGTGTGGTTCGCCAAGTCCGGGTGGAGCAGGTAGAAGTGCCTTGTCCTCGAGTCGTGAAGGACTACCACGCCTTCATGGGAGGCGCGGATGTACATGACCAGCTGCGCCTGCAGCGGTACTCCATCCAGCGAGCGGTACGATTCAGGAAGGACTATAAGCCGCTCATGCTTGGGCTTATCGACCTGGCTATAGTAAACGGATATATCGTGCACAAGGCCTACCACAAACACAAGACTTCTCGCGCGTTGACCCGCACGCTGGTCCCTGTTGATACTGGAAGGAGTATCAAAGTGCGTCGGGCCGCTGACACGACAGCTGGAGCGCCTTCTACGTCAGGTACGCCAGTCGCACCCCTTACTCCACTTGCTCCGGCTAGCAGAAACAAACGACGTAGGACGAATAACTAGCTAGTAAATTGCATTTTTGAGCGTGAAGTGGCACAGTAAGCTGGATATATGCAGCCCAAGCACACAATATTGGCGTTTGCGCGAACGTTCGCACACTATGGCGCTTGCTCATCTGGCACTGTATCCAGTTAGCCCGGCTCTTTTACCAGCTGCTTTTTTTCATTTAGTTTGGTTGTATCTATTGGAAGCACATCAAATGATTGCATTAGTTGATATGGATGACCCCCCCCCCCAACCTAGACTATGAAAGTTTGTATGCAAGTCTCCGTCTTCAAATTTTGTGAAAATGGGAACTCTACGAGCTGTATAATCCGGCGCGGGCGACCCGTGTTTGTACGGCGTCTGTCTATTGCACGGCACGTTATGTTGCATTATGCCGATCGGACCGGACATTTCTGCTCCTACGTTAACGACATCTTAGACTTGTCCATACTCACTCACGCCTGACTTTGGCCAGTCCCTCCTCCCACCCACAACCCTTTATTTACAAACGCCAAGTCAAATTAAGCTGCATATGCAGTTTAAAAAACTAAAAATCGCTTCGGGCTGGAGGGGTTAATAACCGTTACACAATCGTTATAACACGCCAATAAAGTATTGGCCTCGAACATATTGCAATCATTTCGACACCAATTTATTTTTTGGCATCGCTGCTCCGATCTCAAGTTCCGTTGGCCAACAAACGGACTAGCATTGTTGTTTCATGTCCCTCTTTATTCTAGAAAGAAGGCCCATAACACGTTCCCGCTCTGTTGACGCCTCAGCTGGGCAACGAGTGCTCCTCGCCGGCTCTGCGACTCCGGCCCGAACTTAAGGCGTACTTTAGGCGAACTTACTACGACCTCTTTAAGTTCGCCCCAGATGTAGCCATCTGCCATGACTGGCCGGCACAACCGGCCCGTGCACAACCAGCACCTTCGTCGCAGCTCACCTCGCTACGCGCAGCTCCAGCACCGCATCTCGTCGCTGTACCTCCCCACTCCAGCATGGCTCGTCAGCAGCGGAAAAAGGCGCGTGCGCGCGGCGTGGCGGCGCACTCGAAAGCTCCTCCCAGCCAGCAGGAGGCCGCGAAACCGGCTGACGCGCTGGGCGCGGCCGCCGTCGCCGCCACCTTCGGCGACGAGCCTGAAGAAGACGCCGCGCCCATCGACGAAGAGGCCGGGGATGACGATGACGCCGCCGATGCGCAGAGCTTGAGCCGCGGCCAGCGCAAGCGCCTCAAGCGGCGCGCCGCCTTCATGCGCAAGATGGGCCTCGTGTCCCGCGTGGCGCAGGAGCAGCAGAGCAAGGCCAAGGCGGCCGAGAGCGGCGTGTTCGCCGACCTGGAGGAGCTGCAGAGCTCGCTGTTCCAGGCCGACAACGACACGAAGGCCAAGGCCAAGGGAGAGCCGCGCGGCCGGAAGAAGGCGCTGAGCGGCCGCCAGCGCCAGAAGCTGGCGGTGCGCGAGCTGGGCCAGCTCAAGGCCGTGCAGACCCACTCGAGCTTCCAGAGCGACCCGTTCGCTGCCATCCAGGCCCATCTGCAGAACACGGTGGTGCAGGCCAACCACGAGCTGCTGCACAAGACGGAGGCCGCCGCCAAGAAGAGGGCGGCCAACAAGATGGACGTCGAGGCCGCCTAGAGAGAGGACGCGCTCTAGAGCACAGGCGCGACTTAAAGTATACATGTTGAACGCAATTCTGTTGGTCTCTGGTTATGTAAGGGGACGGACTACTCGGTGTTGCAGAGCAGGCAGACGCCGCGCAGCCCCCAGTGGCGAGGCGGACGCCCCGGAGGACACTTCATGGTCACCATGAAGACGAAGTACCGGTCCGTGCGCATCGCGTACTTGTAGCAGGGGCACTCGAAGGGCCCCACGGCCCCGTAGAGCTCCTTGCGGGACTTGGCCTCCAGGTCTTTGGACATGCTGTTGACGTGCAGGACCGGCAGCGACGTGAAGAGCTTCTTGGGCTCGGACTCGACGATGGTGCCGTCGGCTTTACTCCACGTGGCGCCGTCCATGAAGAGGCCGTAGATGTAGACGCCTTCACTGGGAGGCGTCCGCACCTGCTCGGCGCGCTCGAAGGACGTGACCTCCGTGTGGTAAACCACGTCGTCGAGCGCCCACTTGTCCGTCTTGGAGTGCTTCCGCGTGACTTCCTGTTTCATGGCCGTGAGCATTCCCTGCGGGTTGAAGAAGCCCGTGAGCCAGAACGAGTTGGGGCGGCGCGTGTTGAGCCACGTGCGGTTCTGCTCGTCACGGGAGATCAGCGACGAAAACCAGAGCCCCAGCGTCGGCAGAATCCACGAAAACTCGTCGCCGACGGACGTCCGCAGCCAGGACGGCGGCACCTTGGCGTCGAAGATGGCGTCCAGCGTCCAGCTGAGCTCTTCGGTCATGACCACCTCGCCACGGATGGCCATCTGCAGCGACTGCAGCATGGAGCGCACCTTGGCGATGACGCGCTGCAGGCGCTGGATCTCCTGGAACAGGAAGATGTTGAGCGGGATGGTCAGGCCGCCCAGCTTGTTGATCTTGGCCTTGTAGTCGTCTTCGTTGTAGTCCTCGGGCAGCCTGTCGAGCAGCTCCTTGGCCTTATCGCACACGACGTCCTCGCGCGAGACGCCGGAGGACCCACCGCCACCCTTGGGCTGGGTGTCGCCCAGAGTCGTGAGCAGCAAGTTGACCTCCTTCACTCGGTACGTGAGGTCGGCGTTCGGGTGCAGCCCGAAGATTTCGGGCGAGTCGATCTCGGGCAGCGTGTGGCAAAAGTGCCGGTAGTCGTCGATGTTGTCGGCCACGGGGATGCGATAGTTGAAGTCGTTGGGCAGGCGGAAAATGGGCTCGGCCGGGTTGTAGCTGAACGTGGGCGAGCACACGTCGGGCGTGAGGCACCACTCGGCGTAGAAGTTAAACAGCCGCCGGTCCATGTTGTCGGTGATCTTGCCGCCGTACTGCGCCTCGGCGACCATGTACTGCAGCGTGGGCCACGAAATGGGCCCGTTGTACAGGTGCTTCTCGAGGAAGATCGTGCACGCGGACAGGTCTCCGTTGTTGTACTCGTAGGGGATGCCCCAGCCGAGCGGCCCGAACTTCTTGCGCTCGATGACGACCGAGTGCAAGAAGCACAAGTTGAAGAGCAGTTGGCGCCACTGGGACGTCTCCACGCGCTCGAGTTTCTCTTGATCGACCATGACCGTGTACGACCGCAGCAAGCCCGCGCGCAGACCTTGCGGAGGCTCGTTCGTCACCTTGGTGGACATCTGCAGCAGGCCCAGCGGGAACTGGTCGTTCGGCAGGGCCGTGAGGAAGAGCCGGAATCCCGGGTCCATCGTCTCGGTCAGCTTGAGCATGATGTCCTCCATCTGCTCCATCAGTTCCAGGCCGAGCTCGCAGTTCTGCAGAAGCACCCACGTACCATTGACCACGGCCGCGTTGATAGCCTTCAGCGCCACGGGTTCCTGGCCTTCACCCATGGACACGACGGCCGGCGACGGGTTCTTCTGCTTACGCGCTAGCATCTCGATACTCTCCGTCGGATCGGCTCCGATGGAGAGCAGGAAGATGACGGGCGTCTCGGCCTTCATCTCGGCGAAGATGCTCTCGATGGTATCCGTCACGGGCTCCACGTACCGAGGGCCCATTTGCTGCGTGTTCCGGATGAACTCCTTGGTTGTGAGGATCGTACGATCCATACGCAGCGAGCGCACGAGCAGCAGCTTGTAGTAGGGGCCGATGGCCTCGTTCTCTGCGAGTCGAGCCTCATAGTCCGGGATCACGACGGTCTCCGGCTCATTGTCCTCGTACCAGCGCCGCCACATCCCCTCGTTCGACGCCATTTCATGCGGCAGGTTCGTGAAGAACTTGCAGCTTTGAGCGAGCTCGATCACGTTGAGCCACGCTTCATTCGAGATCCACGAGAAGGGCTTGCGCCTCACCGAGTTGATGTCGAGAGCGGCGCCACCTCGAATGAGCAAGGTGACTTCTTCACGGGTCAGCAGACTGTCCGTCACGAGGATCTTGAGCGTAAGCAGCAGCACGAACGTTAGCTTGTCGCGCTCGTACAGGCCGCGGTTGATGTAGCGGTACGAGATGTACGTCATGGTTTCGATGATGTTCGCCACACGCTTGGAGGCGAGCGCCGCCTTCTCCGCGACATCCATCGACTTCATGAATAGGGCGAGGAACTGGTTCAACGACGTCTGGTACATGCAGTTGATGAGCGACGTCTCCACCACGGAGAAGTAGAGCACGGAGCCTCGCGTGGCCACCGGGCGGAACTGCTCGCGCTTCTCGTTGATCGACTTGCGCGTGTCGGCCGCTGCGATCAGCTTGTCTTTCACCTCGGCCGCCTTCTCCTTCGTGTTCGCGAGTACCCCGATGAGCTCTTCGTCCTCGAGCAAGTTGCCAGTGTTGGACGTCAACCGTTCCAGCAGCGACGCGTCTAACGCCAGCAGCGACTTCGTGTTCATGTTGACGTCCTCCAGCACCTGGGCGAGCTGTTCCTCCAGAGCCTTCTGCTCCTTGCCAATCACTCGACCAAGTAGCTGCTCCTCGAGACCCTTGATGGTGACAGTGAAGTCGATCACCGTCGTCTTGGCCTGCAGCTCCGGACCGAAGTGCGGGTTCGGCAGGCGCGTGATGAAGTACATGGAGAACGCCGGGTTGAACTCCATGTTCTTGTCCGACACGTTGATGGACATGCTCTTACCTTTCACAATGATCTGCTTCTCCAGGACGGGGTCCAGCATCGGATCGATGTCCTCTTCCACGCCAGCGACGATGAGCGCCTTCCCTTCGCCCATACAGAACTCGAGCTGGTCCTTCAGCTTCGGGTGGTTCAGTGACGTCGTGCCATAGCTCGGCACACGCTCCGATTCCTTGTTCTTGATCCACGACAGTGCCTGGCCCTGTGGATCCACCAGCAGCGGGTAGCGTGACGAGCGCGTGACCATGATGCCGTTTTGAATCGACAACGCGTCGGTAGGCAGGCCCTGCATGTTCCAGTCTCCAACCGTGCCAATGTCCACCAGGAACGTGATGACGTCGATATCCACAGTCACGGGAACACTCCGCACCTCGCAGTCTGGCACAAACTTGCTCTGCACCATGTACGTACGGAAGTCCTGGTTGAAAGGACCGCAGTACGACACGAAAGCACAGGCCACGGCGCAATCGCCCACCAACCTCCTCTTCAGGTCTGCGAAGTTGTTCGAGTCGTCCGTCCAGCGCACACGCTCGCCGGCCAACCCGTTGATGAGATCGGAAGCTTGCTGCATCTTCCTCGCCAGCGCGTTGGCGCCGTCCTCGATGCGCTTCTTCTCGGCCATTTGCGCCTCGAACATTTGCTGCAGTTCGTTCAGACGCTCCTTGCACTTGGAAAGTCTCTGCTCGGCAGCATTCAGCGCCTTGTTGGCAGCCTCCATCTGCCCTTCGGCAATGGTAAGAGCCTCCAGCTTGGGCTTCACCACCTTGGACGCTTCGTGGTAGAACTTCATCGCACGCACCCACGTGCACAGGCCTTCCGCTGCCAGCGAAGCGTTCTTTGCCACACTCGGCTGGAACCCTTCGAGCTCCATGTAGGGCGTCAACAGCTCGATCGTTTCTTCGTTGATCATGTCCTTGCCCACGGCTCCAAAGCTCTGCACGTTCTTAAGGAAGTTCGAGTCGCTCATCATCGACTGCGCGTACGGAGAGAACGACGTCTCGACGAAGTCGATCTCCTGCTTTGCCACGTTCAGCTTCACCTGCTTCACTGGGATCAGCGGCAGCTTGAACAGGATCAGCACGCCGTCAAACACCAGCCGGATGATGTCGGCCGGCTTGGCCAGCTTCTTGATTTCGCCGATGTGCGCCGGTTTGATCGAGTCAATCGCCGTCTCCGCCTCCTCCACGAACGGCTTCGCCTTGGCCAGATCGTGTTCGCACAGCTCCTTCTCAGCCGAGATTCGGGCCGCGTCTTCCTCGCACTTGGCCTTAATCTGGGCGACTTGGTCTCCTTCCTTGTGGGCTTCGGCCGAAGAAACTTGCAGCGACTGCAGCATGGTGTTGGTCTCCTCGGTGGCTTTCTCCAGCTTGACCTGCTCGTCCGCGAGCACAATCGACATGGCGCGCACGTCTTCCGCGCCCTGGATGAGCTTCTTGAGCCCCAAGTTCACGCGCTGCTCCTTCACCTTGATCTCGTCCAGCTTGACGTTGTACATCTTCTTGTACGACTCGATGAAGCTCAGGTACGACTTGGGCGTCTGGTACACCCGGCGTCGCATCTTCTGGAAGTACTCTTCACACAGGTCCGTGACGATGCGGTGCACCATACCCATGTGCGTCATGAGCGCCTGCTTGGTGGTGGCGTCGCACTCCATGGGGTAGTCCTGGATGAAGCCTTTGGACACCGCGATGAGTGCGTCTTCCGGCCACGGCAGGAACCAGTCGATCGTCGGGCCACTGATCAAGCCCGGGAACTTCCGGGCTCGCTCCGCAAACTTGGCGTTCAACGGCGACATGCACAGGACCACGTGGAGGTTGTCCCGCACACAGTCGGTGAAGTACTGCTTGAGGTTGGTCTGGCTTTCCGCCTGACCGGGACGCTCCTTTACGAACGAGTTGCGTAGGTCAGCCGTCATGGCCATCATCTCGTCCTTGGCGAACAGACCGGCCACTTCACCCGTCATGAGGATCGAGTTGATGAGCTCGAGGAAAATCTCGTTCTTGATCTCCGAGTCCGTGAACAGGAAGGTGGTGGACTTGCGAAGGTGGCCCGCAGACTTGTACAAGGTGCGGATGTCTTCCATGAACGAGTTGGTGTTGTACGTCTTCGTGAGCACGATCTGGAAGATCGTAGAGCCGGCCATGTACGCTGCCAAGCGAGTCAGCGACTGCTTTCCGGATCCGCCGACGCCGACGAGCAGCGCGGAGCCTCGCGGCATCTCCAACAAGCGAGAGATACGCAGCAAATGGTCCAGAGCGTCGTCGAAGAGCACAAGACGCATCTGTCGCTGCGGGTAGTCGGTGTTGTACTTGTCCAGGAACTCGAGCACGCGAGCACGCACATCGGCCACGGTGCCGCCAGGTTCGTAGATTTTGAGTGCAGCGTCCGCGACGCCGCCTTCCTCGTCCTCCTCCGGGTCGCGCAGGAAGTTGACCATGCTGTACTGCTGCCGACAAAACTCCTCGAGGCTGTCTCCGTAGTGGCTTTTCACGAGCTCCTTCATGTACGAGTGAAAGATGTCCTTGTCCTTGTGGTTCGTCAGCTTATCACAGAACACGCGAGCGCACTCGTGCTTCCAAGTGAGGAGGACAACCTGGCCGGGGTCCATCTTGGCGAGTTTGCCTTGCGTAACTCGAACACCCCCGCCGCTAGTGAACGTTTCGGGCGGTGTGAGTAGGATGCCCTGGAACACGCGACTCAGCTCGCGCATGTTAAAAATGTAGTGGAACTTGGCCGGCGTCGGCAGAAGCTTGGCTTTCATGAAATTCCAGAGATCAATCGTCGCGCGAGTGAGTTTGTTCACGACAGAAAGTGTGTCCTTGCTGTAAGTCTCGGGGTCGAACCGTCCGCCAAGCATTTGGCCGTAGATATCGTCGATAGACGTCAGGGACGGCAGGATCAAGTTGAACAGGTAGAATTGACGCTTCAACCGGTTCGGAATGTCGTTGCGACCTCCTCCGGGGTGGCCCATGGCACCCACATACTGCAGATCCTCACAGACCTTGAAGTCGCCACGCCGGTCCTTCGAAAGGAAGCAGAAGCCGCTCAACTCAATGATCATACGCACAATTTCGAGTGTAGGCTGGTCGCCCCACGCGTTCACGAGCGGCATACTGAGATCATCCAGGAAGACGGTCATCTTCTTCCCTCCAGGAGGCCCGAAGCTCTTCCCTCCTCGCTTATCCAGCTCGCTTTCGACCGCATTCTGGAACATGAAGGGCGTCGTGGCGCTGGAGAAGTTGACGCGCTTGATCATCATAATGTCTGGACTGAGATCGTTGAAAAACATCAGCGCCGACGACGTCTTGGCAGTACCGGGGCCCCCGACCATCAGCACGGGCTTCCGCTGCTTGTGCAGGTTCTCAATCAGGTAAAGCGTTCGGACGGAATCCATCGTAGGCACCAGCAAGTTGGAAAAGTCGAGCTGCTTGGAGCCTTTGGGGTACTCCCATTTCGCAGGCCGCCACAGTTTCCAGTCCCAGGTCTGGGGGTCCACAAAGTACTCGTACACTGTCTGTCCAGGCTCGCACTTGGGCAGCAAAGCATTGTCGTCGTACTGTCGGAGCCACTCGTCAAACTTGACTCGGTCTTCCTGCTCTAAGAGTGAGCCGAGAGACCAGCACAGGCAGTACAGGTACAACTTCTCGAGTTGAATAGCCAGCTTCGCAGGGTCTTCGGACAAGGTGGTGCCGTGGTCACCAAGGAGCAAACCTGTCATCAAGTTGTACAGCCGAGACGCCTGGCCAACGCGAGAGACGATCATGACGCCTTCCGTGTTGCGGTTCAAGTAGTCAAAGCAGTGACCAGGGTTGATCGGGTTGTTCTCGCCCATGTACTTCATGAACAGATCTCGGAGAACCTGCTGGTGCGTCTGCGGACGCTTGCGGATCCACGCCTCCACCACTGGCGCCCAGTCCAGATCCGTGTCACTGATGAACACGATACCGGCGCGCGAGACCGTCGCGGGGCTAGCATTCACCAGCGTCTCGACTTCAAACATGAGCTTCACGTTGTCCGTCATCGGCATCCGGTCACCGTTTGCCAGCGTCAAAATCTTGTTGTCGTCCAGCACCGTGTTGAGGTCCTCGATCCAAATGGCGTCCACGGGCCCGTCACAGGTCATCCACATGATAAACTTGTTGGCCTTGTTGTTGTACTTGGCCCACATAGCTGCAAACACGCCGGTCGTCCACTCCCCAGACATGGGGTCCACCTCGCCGTACATTTCCGCGGCTCGGATGGCTTTCGGGTTGAGCTTGGACTGCTTGTGCACGACGTTGGTCGTCAGAGTGAGCGCCTGCATGAGCACGTCGAAGATCTTGGTCTTGCCACCCCCGGTGGGGCCCACCAGCATGATACCGTGACGCACGAGCTGCGTCTCGTACAGCTGAATGACCTTGTTGAACCAACCCGGGTGGTCCACGATCCCTTGCTTGTCGATTTCGCCTTGCAAGGCCACCGTAAGCTCCGGGTACGACCCCTTGGGGGGAAACTGAACCGTGGGGAACAAGTCTGCGAGCAGCGACAAGAACAACGGCACGTCTTGCGCCACGAGCTTGGACAGGTTCATATCGCGCAGGGTCTGGTACAGCAGCTTGGACTCCAGGTCGTTCCGGTTGTCACGCTTGATCTTACCGGCGCTCCGCAGCACGGCCAGGATGTTCCGCAGCCCCCAGTCGTAGTGCTTCTGAGCTGACAACTGCTCCTTGCACGTGTTGTACAGGATGAAGAACTTCTTGGCGAGGTCTTGGTACTCGGAATACCCCACGGAACAGAGCTTCACCTTCATGATGATCTCGAAGTCGGGCACCATCATGGCCACGCCTCGGAACAGAGCCTTCAAGTTCTCGGGCAGCTCCTGGCGACCAGCGTAGCCCGGGTTCATGGTGATGAAGTAGCCGCAGACCTGTGTGAGTAGGATGTTCTGCGGGTCACCCGGGAACTGAAAGTACTTGGTGCCGGTCTTCTTGGCATTCTGGATGGCGAGCACCTGCTGTGCCACCACGGACAGCACGGGGAGCTGAATACGGTTGAACTCGTCGAAGCAGCCCCACAGCCCGCCTTGGCACAGCCCTTTGAAGATCTTGGCACAATCCGTGTACTTCTGCTGATCCGTACAGTTGGTCACCACGACGTAGATCCCAAGTGTTCGTCCTAGATCCTTGACCGTCTCCGTTTTACCCGTTCCGGCAGGACCAGCGGGCGCACCACCGAAGTACATCCCCAACGCTTGCGCTAGCGTGATGTAGCATCGATCGGTTAGCGGCGTGACCACCAATCGCTCCTTGGACCCCAAATACTCGAACTGGTAGTTGAAATCCACGTCCGTGATCGAGATCACGCACGCCCCATCAGCGTTGAACTCGTCGGCGTTGCCTGGTCTCCAGTAGAACCGCGCTTGCTTGAGCCACTCGAAGTCGTTCGGGTCCGAGATCTTCTTCTGCTTGTACAGCGTCGCCAGGTCGGCCATCACGTCCCGCTGGTGCACGTGGATCGTCACGAGCGTCTCGATCTTGATGCGGTTCTCCTTGGAGCCGAGGTCTCCGAGACACCAGTTGGACAGTTCCGTGAGCACCATCGCCTGCTTGGTGCTCGTGTCTTTCATGATGTTCTTCTTGGCGCGACACTGCTCGAGAGCTGTCTGGATGTCCGTCGTCCACATCATTTGGATGCCCAGCAGCGAGAACTGCGCCACGTACCGGTCCACGAACTCCCGCAGCCGCTTCAAGTCGTTGCCCACGACGCCGATGTCCATGGCGCTTTGCCGACAAATGTCCTTCATCGTGATCTGCATCCCGCGCAGCAGCGTGGCCAGCCAGTCTTCAATGTTGCCCTGCGCCTTGACGATCTGCGAGAAGCGCACTTCCTCGACGCCGGACACCATCGTGTGGATCAATGTCTTGTCCTTCTTGTCGTGGTAGACCCGCTCGATGGAGTCGAATACCTTCTCGTAGTGCTCGTTCATGCTCAGCGGGTCGCTCCCCTGCGACAGGATCATGAGCAGACCAGGGTTCGACACGAAGTAGAACCGCGGGAACTTGTTGCGCTTCTGCTCCAGGTAGCCTTCGAGACTCTTCTGGCACTTCTCGAGCTCCGAGTACATCGTCGGCAGGCAGGATTTCAGCAACTCGCTGGAGCAACAGGCCACCACGTTCTTGATCTCCTCGGACTTGGCCATGATCTTGGCCCAGTCCTTGTCGACCTTCTGGAACTTCTTGGCCTCCACGGGCATTTGCTTGGCGATGTCGCCACCCGTAAACACCGACTCGAGCGAGCACCAGAGCATTTGCACCTTGATCCAGCGCTCCAGCGTCTCGGACGTGTCCGACAACTGCTCGAGCTTCCCCTGGGCCACATCCTTGAACGGGATCACGTGCCGCATGGACAGCATCGTTTGCAGGTTCATCTGCGTTTCCTCCAGTTCCTCCACAACGGGCACCACGGCCTTCAAGATGGGCACATTTCGGCTCTTCCAGTCTTGGAACTGGAACTCCTCCGTCTCCCAGCGAGCCGAGATCTCGCCTAGTTGAATCTCGATCTTCAGCTGCTTGTCGGCGCCGTCCGTGACCTCCTCGATCTCCGACTTGTACTCGACGATGTTGGCGTCCATGAGAGCTTGCAGCTTAAAATCCGGCGCGGTCACGTCCAGTTGCGTCTTGGTGGTCGCCATCACCGCTTCCCAGTGCCGAGGCTTGATGGACTCCTTGCTCAACTCTTGCAGCAGCGGCAGGACGTCCGTGAAGTCGTCGATCATCTTCTTGAGATCCGTGTAGGCCTCCCACTCGCGCAGCTTCCCGGGCATCTTCTTGCAGCGGAGCGAGAACGCGTCCACCTTTTCCGTCATGGACTGCACTCGCTCCGCTACGGCGAGCCACGGAATCTGTTTCCACTCTTCAATTGTACTCAGAACGTCCGTGTACAGGCCAAAGAGTTTGTCCTGGAGTTGTAACTCTTTCTTCGTCATCTCCAGCTCCGGATACGTCGTCTTCGGGAGAGCGAACAGTTCTTCTCCCGACAGATACAGCTCGTGCTTGCGTTCCCGAATCTTGTACTCCTCCTTGTACCGGTTGAGTCTCTCCACGGCTTCCACGGGGGGGATCCCGATGACCATGGGGCCATTCGCGACGTAATCGTCGCGGAAGTGCTTGACGTCCACGATCAACTCCTTGATGTCACGAAGGAGACCGCGCTTGAAGCCCGCCTGGGTCTTGCTGAGCTCGTCTGTGCGCGCTTCGGCGTGGTGGATGAGCTTGCGCCAGTTGCTCCGCAAGACGGACTTCTGGTCCATTTCTTCCTTCTCCATGAAGCCGTCGGGCAGATAGTACTCCAACATCTCGTACATGTCCAGCACCGGGTTGATCTCCATGTTGATGCCGCTTTCTCTCGCGCGCACTTCCTTCAGCAGGTTCATCACAAAGCGCAGCGAGTCCAGGTCCACAACCTTGCGGTTCAGCTTGCCCATGGTCGAGCGGAAGTATTCCGTCAGCGACTCCATCTTCCGTCGCGCTTGGCTGTGCAGGTTGTCCGAGAACTTGAGCTTCCACTGCGAGTTCTCGTGCTTGAGCTGCAGCTTGATGTTGCGCGTGTTCAAGGAGAGCGCGCCGATGTTGTAGATCGCGGTCAAGCTCGAGATCTCCTCGTCGATCTCCACGAACGACTTGAGTTTCTTCTCAAAGTCCTGCAGCTCCGGGTTCCTCTTGAGGAAGTTGTCGTACGAGACGTCCTTCTGCTCCATCCAGAGCCACTCGTACTTCTTGAAGGACCCCAAGTACTCGGTCACGTTGTTACGCAGACCCTGGACGCTGCCAGTGAGCAGCAACACGACCCGCACGATCTCAATGTCCTTCGTAATGCGATCGAAGAACGTCACTTTGCCAGTATTGGGGTGGCCGCTAGCGTTCCCGTTGCTGGGGTCAGCGCCGTTCGAGTTGGCATTGAACGCGGCAGCAGACAAGTCGCTCTGCCCCCAGTCCAGCAATTCCTTGGAGCAACTGAGAATCGTCTGCGCAGCTTTGTTAATGGCGAGCTGGATCTCGTCCAGCGACGGATGCAGCTGGACGCTCGGGACGCTGAGCTGGATGTCGACCTCGAAGAACGGGCGTTCGATCGTGAAGATGGACGACGTGACCCGAGAGGCCACGCGCTTTTTGATCGTGTTGAGCGAGTTCTTGGTGCAGTGCAGCAGCGCCTGGTACATGAAGTGGTTGTAGTGCTTCTTGAGCTTCATGGCTTCGTCGTTGGAAACGCCTTCGATGTGCGAGTCCAGCGGGTACTGCATGATGATCTTCAGCAGGTCCTCCACTGCGTTCTCGATCTCGACGTTCTTGCCCTGCAGCAGCGCCCCCGCTCGCTTGATGTTCGCGCTCTGCATGGTCACGAACTCATCCAGAGAGAAGGACTGATCCACGGGCAGATCCACCAGCATCGTCTTGGAAACGATGCGCATGTTCTTCTCGATGCGGTTCTCGATGATGTCGTTGATGTTGGTCACGAGCTCCTCCAGGTGCTGCAGACCCGAGTGGATGTGGTTGCGGTACGCCTCGATGTTCATGCTCGTCCAGGTGAGCGTGATCATTCCGGGGCGCAGCTTGAACTCCATGTCGTTGAAATGAGGCCGCAAGAGCATGGCTGTGACCGGGATCACCTTGGTCACTATGCGGTCGTACTCGGCAAGAGCGTACTGGAGCTCGTTGTAGTAGTTCTTGAACTTGTCCTCTTGGAGCAGCACGATCTTCGCTGCCTCCGGGATCTCGATACCCATGCGGTCCAAGCACTTTGCCTCGCGCAGGAGCTGCAGGATCTCGGGGTCGAAGTTCACGTACAACTTGTTGTCCTCCGGGTGGCGGATGATAAGTGTGGCCTGGAGTCCGGCCTTGGCCGTGTCGATGTACTGCACCCACGCCTGGTACCAAATGTACTCGAACGCGACTAGCGTTCTCGCCACCTTGTTGTACATCCGAATGATCCGCTTGGCGTCCTTGCTCGCCAGCACGTTCTGATTCGACTCGAACTTCTTCATGGGCTCTTCAATCCGCTTGAGCAAGTGTCTGGACCACGTGATGTTGCCAGCCACCGGTGGCAGGTTGCGCGGGTACGGCGGGTTCTGCTTGTACTTCTCGTACTGCTGCAGCACGTGCTCGAGCTCCAGTCCGTAGTTCTGGAAGATGACGTTGAACTTCGAGTCCAAGTCCGACTTGAGGTTCTCGCGCTGCAGGATCGTCTGGAACTTGCGGAGTAGATTCAGCGAGTGCTCGATGGACGTGATGTTCTCGAACGAATCGTTAATGAACTTCTGCAGCAAACCTTCCAGGTCCGAGATCCGGACGTTGAACTCGACGTAGTCGCGGTCGAACCGGTTGTTCTTGTAGTCGAGCAGGTCGTGGTTGCGGTACTGGAACTCGCGGATGATCGAGTTAAACTTGGCGATGAGGTCCTCCATCCCCTCGAGCCGATGCTCCCCGAGCGACGAGAACTGGTGGATCGTCGTGAACATGTCGATCAACTTCATCACGCGGCGACAGAAAAGATCGAACTTGCCAAATATCTTCATCTCGTTGAACTCAAACTGCTTGCCCTTGGGCGTCGCGAAGAGCTTGTCCTTGGTGACTCGGTACTGCTGCTGGTAGGCCTCGTTGAGCTTCAGGCACGAGTCCAGGTGCCGGACGAGCTCTTCGGGATCCTTATCCCACATCACCTCGTACGTCTCGCCCCCAGTCACGCAGTGCTTGCAGTTGGAGATCATTTGGTTCGTGATCTTCGTGAACAGGTTCGCCATCCGCTCGGTCGTGTTGTAGTACCGTGCGATCGAGTGGATCATCTTGATCGAGTTCATGAGCGCCGGCAGCGTGTCGATGATGGAGCTGGGCGTGCCGCTGTACAGCGGGATGATGAACTTCTCGAGCGTGAACAGATACTTGACGTTGTCCTTGGCTTCATTCGCGGCTTCGGTGATGCCAATGTCGATCTGCTTCCACCTGCGCAGCAGCGTCTGGATGCGCTGCTTCGTGTCGTCGCTGACGCTCTTCGTCGTTCGACTGAGCACCGCAAAGACGTCCTTGTACTCGTTCATCTTGAGCTGCTCCGTGATGCTGGTGAGTCGCTGCATTCGCCGCCGCCAGTACTCGAGTTCCCCCATGGGGCCGTCGTCATCGATCGTCGGGTCATTGTTCCCCCCTTTGCCGTCATTCGTCGTGTTCGTCTCCAGGTACGTCGAGATGACGTCGCACCACTCCTTCAGCACGTCTTCGTAGTGCGCAATGAGCTTCGGCGAGTCCGAAACTTGTAACGCCCTGGCCGCGTTCACTCCGTGCCCAGCGTTGTTCACGGTCTCCGCCAGGATATTGCGGTCGGGCCTCCGGAGTTCGAGCCCGCTGTCCATACTATTGAGCGCCTCCTTGAGGTCGTTGGCAAACTTGTCGGATTCCGTCATGAACTCGTTCTTGAGGTCCGAGTCGGCCTTCCCCCACTCGTCCTTGGCCTTTAGGAGCGGCGAGAAGAGCGAACTGATGGTCGTCTCGAGGTCTCGCAGGATGTTGGGGGCCAACTCGCCAAAGCAAATGGCGTTGTCGCTGGCCTTCTGGACGTCCACGGGCTTCCCGTCCGCGGACGTTCTCAGGAAGAAGCAGCATTTGGTTCGGATCGGGATAGACGTCCCCAGCGACACACACAGTTTACTGTTGTTGTTGCTGCCTGGCGCCGCGTCCCCATTGGCAATAGCGTGGCCGTTAGGTGGCGCCCCGATCTCGACTGTCGTCGCTCCACTCTGGAAGTGCACGAACGCTTTACACGCGTCTTTCCCACTTAACAACTCGTCGAAAAGCTTTCGCGTGCTGGGAGACGCCAGGAACTCGTTCACCTCGGCTGGTGTCACATTGGGCTCGAACGTCTCCACGATGCGCTGGCTCACCCATTGCATCCGCGGGGTCGACATGATGGACCGGTCGGGTCTTTGAGCCCAAGGTGGCGATTCCTAACTGGGAAGGAGACGCCCGCAAAGGCATTAAAGAGACTCTTCATGGAAGATCGAGGCGAAACGTACGCCCCTACCACGACTGTATTTTGAAAACTAACGTTGCGGTACATCACCTTGTTGAGCAGAGCATTGCAACTAGCGAGTGGCCTTTGCCGGCATCGCGTGGAGCCACTTGACGTAATCCTGGTAGACCTTGAAGGGGGCGTTACCGGCATCCTCCTTGAGCCCCACGGCCAACAGGTTCTTGTACACCGATCCCTCGTCGAGTTCACTGGCTTTCCACTTGGCGAAGAGCCTTGCAGCGAATACTTCGTCCGTCTCCGCCCTACTGATTCTCGAGGAGAGGAACAGGAACTCGTCGGCCGTCGTGACTTTTGTTTTCTTGAGCGGGTAGCGGATGTTCAGCCAGACGACGTAGTCCTCGTAGACCTGGACGAACTTTTTGTCTTTGTTGACGTACAGTTTCTTGAATGCCGTGTAGACGTCGTCCGAATCGTATCCATGACGTTTCCACCGCCCAAACAACTGGTTCGCATACGTCGGGTTGTTGGAGGCCTTGTAGACCTTTTCAGTGTCAAACAAGTTGGGAATGGCCTTCGGGCTACCGAGATAGTCTTTGTACGCCTGGAAGAGCCACTTGGCGTTGTCGTCGATCTTGAACCCGTTGGTCTGAAACTGTCTGATGGCCTTGGCCTCGGTGACCCCATAACGCTTCCACCTCCGGAACAGTGTTTTCGCATAGTTGGCGTCGACCAACGCCTCGTCGAGCTTCTCGATGTTGAAGATGTTCTTGCCACCCAACCTCTCTTCGTCATCGGCCGTTCCAGAGCTGCGCAGGAACCGCTTCACATCGCCGTGGTTGAGACCCACTCCCAACAAGTCGTCGGCCGTGTTGGAGACCTTCAGGCCCTGGTCGGCAGCGGTGACCGCAGGGAGCGCGCTGCCGCTTGCAAGGAGGGCGGCCGCAGACACTGCCAAAAGGGTGAGTGGCAGACGCATAGTCGATTCCTGGCGGCAAGAAAGCTACTTGAGGGAAGGAGGGGGATTGCGGAATGAGAACGGTAATATCACCGTATTGTGTAGGGCCGTCAATTTGTGCGAACAGCGAAGCACTGCCACTCGAGCGTATGCTTTCAGAGCGTATGTACAACAAAAACATGCGACTCGCAATGTGCAACGTTGTTGGGCTGGCCCCTAGCCTGGTGTGATCGCTCCCAACGTTTACATAATATAGTCGGCGACTACATTATAAAAGTCGCATGAACTGTGAATCCAACTCATTTTCAGTACAGTATGAGATATTACGTGTAGTCTTAGGATGGGACGACTTGAAAGGAGCCAGATGGAGATTTTCGTGGGCTTTGCCTGCCTGCGCTGAGCGCAGTGCGCTCCGAAGCACTGAGCCGGTACTGTATCATGTACATTAGACTTTGTCGCGTTGCGTGCTCTGGAATGGCAAGTACAGTATGCAACTCACGAAAATGCAATCATTACCGCTATCTCCAAGTTAACCTTTATAGCGCTCCTTATATTAGAAAACTAGCGGTAATTATCATTTGAGAAGCATACTTCATGTTAATGGCCCCCTCCCGGAGGGCCTCCGGTAGCAAGCCAGTGCCGAGAGAACAGATGGGATAAAAACTAGCGATCAGATAGATACCCCTCGTCAATTTACCGTACAGATCATCCTGTCCTAACTGGTCCCTCTAATCACTGATATCCTGATATATCTGATGATAACCGATTCCACCTCAGTCAAAACAACAGAGTCAGATGATATCCCTGTCAAACGCTAAACTTGATACCAGGTTGGCCAAAAGTTGATACCTCTTGGGCCAGAAAATGATACCCCGATCAAGAGTAGTGCGCTCAGCACAGTTTCTGTATTGCATTGTTAGCCT
Source organism: Phytophthora pseudosyringae (assembly GCA_019155715.1). Taxonomy (NCBI): domain Eukaryota; phylum Oomycota; class Peronosporomycetes; order Peronosporales; family Peronosporaceae; genus Phytophthora; species Phytophthora pseudosyringae. Next base: position 75,915 of record JAGDFM010000104.1, on the reverse strand, counting down.
TCTGTTGACCACTAGGCATTAAAGATGTAGCGCTTCCTTTTGCAAAATGAAAGGTTAGGTTAACTTGAGTCACTTGTGTTTCATATGGTTATCCTAACCCTGATGGCCTTACTGTTCAGATCGGCTGTGCAAGAAAATTGAAGCCACTTCCGACTTACTTGAGATGTGTATGGATCTGTGTCGGAAACAACGCCTGAATAAAAAAACTATGCAAAGCCGGATTGCATGGCCAATTAAAGCTAAGTGTTTTGCTAATATATACCAATCACAACATGGCCCAAAGTATAATTTTTTTAGGGTTAATGTGCGGACCAGGAAGGGTTGTCGGATATTGTTTTGGAGGCACTAGACAACCTCCATCAGGTACAACAAAACTAACAATATTAGGATATTTGAACAAGACTAGAAGTACTTGACAAGACTTTTCATACTAGACAACACGTAAAGTACTATGACAAGACTTGCAGTACTACGATAAACCTTTCATACTATTCCTTGCATATACGCGTGTTGAGATTTCCCGAGTCGGCGCTCTATCCAGGCGAATGTATCGTGCAAGAGTATCAATAGTGAGCACACACACGTTTGGAGTAGCTGCCTCCTTTAGCCAGTGTTTGGTGTAGTAAGCCGAATACGCAGAAAGAGTAGCTTCGGAAGTATCCTGTGGGTCACCTACTCCTTTTTGCGCAAACTCCATGGCATCTTGGGCAATTAGCTTGGCAACACTGAGGCGGCTAGGCAGCGCTCTACTCTTCTTTTTGTCCAGGCTTGTCCACTCGCTAAGGGGTTTGAATATATGACGAGATGGATCAGCTTTCCAATACATTCGACACAGGTCCTTCCAATTTTTTGCAGGTGGGAGGATTGACACCTGCTCCTCACAAGGAGAGGTATCACGTGCTGGAACCATATCATTGAGCCTTGAAGGCTTCAAAATCGTGACGAGGATGTCAATCTTCTCCTTAAGAGCTTTCATCGAGGCTTCAACAATCTTCAAACGCTTTTCAATGGAGCGGTCAGACACTGTCTGTCCGGGCGAAACCCCTGCGTTTCGCTTTTGTCCCGTATACGTCGTCGGACACTCCGAATGGACTTCGCGATCGGGAGCCAAACAGTCAGCTAGTTGTTTATCTTCATCTGTAGCTGCTTGATCAAGAAGATAGCGAACGAGCGTCTCAGCGGACTCGTTGTGCGTCCATCCAGCCCACCACTTCACCATTCGCAGCGACCACCACCGTTCAGGAGTTGCAAACATGAATCGGTACTGAGCACCAGCTCGCCGAAACGTATGGGAGGTAAACCATATATCCCTAAGGTGATGAACGCCTGCTCTGACATTTTTTTTGCCTCATTCGACACGCGCATTCTCGCATCCTGTGGTAGCCGCGTCCGTCTTGAGGACATTCTTTGAGATCTTTGACAGAGCTGGAAAAACGTAATCGGTGTCTCTCCATCTGTGGTCGGTCTTTATTTGGACGTACGTCAACCAGGCATGTAGGTGATACAAGGCGTCAAGCGGCTTCTCACGCTCCTCCAGGTGGTGCAGATTATAACATCGACCTTCCGCGACCTCCGACTTTCGACCTTCAAGCTTGTAAGCAGCAAATGTGACAGATACGGTCGGGTCAGAGGAACTCACCCTCGTCAGCCCTAACGTCAAATTTTTTCATTGCAGGCTGAGCACCTCGTTGGTCCGACACATACCGTAGAAAGCAAATGCGGATACTTCGTAAACCATAAGCGACTTGCTTCAGTAAATCCCGTCGTGGTGGCCAAGTGGCAGTGAAGAACTCGAAGCATGTCCAGATAAATAGGCAGGGCTTGGCGCTGCGTAAACTCCGTGCTTTTGCGCTTCTTCAGACCGCGCATGAACTGCCGAACGAATGTGTCTTTTGCTGGATTTCCCAATCCACTCTGGACGCCTTTGTCGTCGGTTACTACCATCCACTTGTCAGGCCCGGCAGCATCCCGACGCTCATGACTACTATAGTAGTTCGCGACAGCGGCACTTATCTTCTCAGTTGGTTAGAGACGGCAGCTGATAATGATAAGCTTTCAATGAACGCAACGAGAAGAGATGGAAGCTCATGGTGGCGCACCGTAGCTGGATCAGGGTATTCATTGGCGATGCAGAACCCACAGAACTTCTTGAAGTAGGATGCGTAGACATCCCTTGTTTCCTTCTTGATCACATGGGTGGCTGTCGCAATACCACCTTGTAAAAGCTCCTGGAATGTGGCTTGCTGTGAAGGCGGCGGAGCCATTGCAAAAGCTAAATGACGTGCGTTCCCGCTGCTTCCCGTCCACCCAAAACGATTATGAGCCTCAGCGCAATTCATTTGGTCTCGTACTTTAAGTCTTGCCCTAGTAGTTTTGTCCTGTCTTATTATTTAAGGTCTCGTCGTAGCATTTCCAGTGTTGGTATAACGTGTGCAATAGAAATAATCAAGTTTACCGGAGCCCTACTAGCATTTACGCATCCTCGCTATCGGAATCCAGACCAAATACCTGTCGAAAACGGCGTTCTCCGGAAACTTGTTCTTCCTTCTCCTTTACCTTGGCCTCATACGCTTTGTCTTTTTCCTTAAATCGTGTTACGTAGATACTTTCAAACTCAGCCAACGTCTTGCAGTCCTTCGCTTCTCCAAACGCGTTGATCTGGTCTTGGACCGGAACCTTTGGTGCAGCGTTCTGTCGACGCACATCCTCACATTCCTCAACCCATCTCTTAACATTAGTCTGGTATGCTGTCTGCAAGTAGCTGCGGTACTTCTGCAGACGGACCCGCTCACCAAACTGCGTGTTTGTGTCTGCATCGAGCATCTGCTGCATGTACGAGCCAAACAACTTGCACGTTGAATCAAGCGTCTTTTCTGCAGATTCGACTTGAAACCTAGGAGGTATGTCGTGGCGCTTGTCAGAGTGTAGGCACAGATAGGTTTTATTGAACCACATCTTCGACAGCAACTCGAAGCCCTCCATTTAACACGGTTTTGTCAATATATGTCTTAATGATCGGTACGGTTGCATAATACACGTACCTGAGCAAAAATACACTCAAACAACTCTGCGTGCTGGCTTAGATTCTCAAGTGGATGCTTCTTCATGCCCACAGGCTCAGGCTTGGGGGGCTGAGGCACTTGGTCGTGCTCGCGAAGCTTCACTCGCAGTTCTGGCGTTGAGACATTAGAACTGAACAGATACAGAAAGGTACATTGTTGAATGTAAGCCTTACCTTGCAGCTTTTTTAATTCACGAGCAGCGCGCTTACTGCGCTGAGCTCCGACACGCTTCGCGCGGTTCTTCTCCCATGTATCTCACTCCGAGACAGTCGCTCTGTTTGCCCCTTACACTTCTTCTTGTGCTTGAAGAAGTTTGTCTTAGAGATCCTTTTGCCGCACGACTCGCAGGGAATCTTGGCGGCGCTGCCGTGCGCAGCCCTCGTCGCGCCGGGCATCTTGCAATGTTGTGCAAATGTGTTTGATTGCCTTTGGTTGGTTGATATCATTATTTTCACTGATTCAATTTTGATTGGTTAAAATATTTTTGCATGGGGTTGTTTTTCGTTTGAGCTGGTGAAAGAAGTAGTTATAGATGTCTGCGTCATCGATTCCCCCCTCTCCAGTTCTCTGATGCGGCTTTGAAGTTTACGCAGGTCTGTGATCAAGTATCAATTTCGTGTGCATAAAAAATTGAGGACAATGTTCCCCGTGTATCTCCAGCAGGACTGCACTCTCTTCACAGCTCGTAACTGATCCATGGCATAAATATCGCTGTCGACTCGTGTTCTTAACGCACCGGTCTTCCATGTCGATTAATATATACTTTTACAGTAATAAATATCTTAATTATATTAAGATATACTACTATTAGTGTGTAATAACTGTATTCCTTCTGTGCTTACTGACGGGCATTCATTACTGACAAGACAATCCAAGCAGCTATTAATAATCACAACTGAGCAATTGACAAGGTAAAAGGGTACAGTTATGTGCTACCTGGTATTGTGGCTGTCATCCGTTTTGGCAAAACCGACGGCTCGAAATCCGATATATCGGACCCGATTTGCAAAACTGGTCAAATTTAGATGGTAGGGCTGAGGTAAGCTCGCTATATCTGACCAGATTTGCTGTTGGTGCTCCGATATATGAAACCGGAGTCCGAATTGCCGCTTTTCGCCTGCAAAAGGGACCGCCTGAAATGTAGCCCTGGGAACCCCAGTGGAGCATCATGACTGTGTCCTAGCTACTACGTAGTCGTAACAAAAGATGCATACTTAGTAGTTGCACCACTATATGCAGGTACGAAGGTAATATTTAGGTTCCAATGGCTACTATGCTCAGCCAGTCTTTAGGCAGGATAAGTACGGGCACCACTCCGTCTCAAAAATGATGTCACCTGGGCAGTTTGTGATGCGGATTTTGTCAATATCTTCTTGTGCCATGCTTATTTTGTCAAACTACGCCTTACAGCCTCACGGTTTAAACCGTGGGCGCAAATCGAACACACGGTTAGATTTGGCGCCACGGTGACCAAATGAATGGTTGCCAGCCCGGTCTGGGAGCTGGGAAAGGGGATACACAGCGAACATGTCGCCCCTCATCTCTCATACCCCCCCCCCATTTCCTTTTTTTCATTTTCAGTTTTACAGCGCGATGCCGACCGCGGGGCGGAGACGAGACATGAGCGACAGCGGTCGCGAGCAAGTTATCCTGTCACTGCTGCAGTGCACGGTGGAAGGTGTGCCACGTCGAAGTGCCGTCAAGGAAGTGGCGGCCAAGTTTCGCGTCGACCGGCGGCCGATATCAAGAGGGTGGCAGAGGGCGAAGGCTGAAGAAGCCAAGACCGGCCGCCTGTGCGCCGATTCCCGCGGCCACGCGCGTGGGCAGCTACTCCTCGACCTGTCGGCGAAGCTGGAGAAGTTGAGCATCACTCCGTTGGACCAGCGCAGTACTATCCGCTCGGCGTCAGCGGGGTGTGGTAGAGTTCCGCTTCAGCGACGCGTAAAAGGAGGGCAGCTCGTGGCGCCCGTCAGTAACATCAAACAGCTGCTGATGGACGCGAACAAGGCGGCCAGAATGGCTTGGTGCATATTGCATGTGCAGCCTGCATCACTGCATTTTAGTGGCATGTATGACACCATTCATGTGGATGAAAAAAATGTTCTATTTGACAACTGTTAAGCGTCGCTACTCCCTGCTTCCAGGTGATGAAGCGCCCCATCGCCAAGTTCGTTCGAGGCGCTACATCACCAAGGTGATGATGCTGGCTGCAGTTGCGAGACCGCTGGCACGATTGAGACGAAGAAAAGTCGAGTCAATCAAGAGACATACCGCGCAATGCTGATCGAGAATCTACTCCCAGCCATCCACGAGCGATGGCCTTCGGCTCCTGAAGGCGTCCACGTTCGGGTTCAGCAGGACAACGCGCCTGCGCACATCAGCCCAGAGGATTCACGTTTTGCGGTAGTGGTGGAGCAGCAGGGGATGGATGTTGAGCTCTGCTGCCAACCGCCAAAACTCGCCCGACCTCAACTGCCTGGACCTGGGCCTCGTCACGGCGATCCAAGCGTGCCAACGGCTGCGGTCCCCGCGCAACATCGACGATATCGTAGATGCTGTTACTGCAGCCTACTCGGAGCTGTCTCCCTCGACCATCAACGCGGTGTTCTTGAGCCTTGAAGGCTCGATGGACTCGTGGATTATAAATGCAGGAGGGAATGCGTTCAAGCCTCGTCATATGGCGAAAGCGAAGCTTGAACGGGAGGGGCGACTTCCCGTGAGCCTTCAATGCACGCCCGAAACAGCTGCGATTGTGTTGCAGCATCACATAGCACAGGGCGCTCGCTAAAACTATACCTAATATATATTGGGGACATCAATTTTGAGACGAGCAAAAGAGTGGTATGTGACATCATTTTTGAGACGGAGTGGTAACTTACAGTGCCAGTGAGGAACAGAAAGTATACCACATTCCTGCACGTCACATATTTTCTTTGTAAAGGTAACTTTTCTGGTCGGTAGTAGTGCACCATTCAAAACGTGAATATAGGAATACGGTAATGCCGGGAAAATGTCCAAAGCGGTGGGACGAGAAATCTCCAAAACAGGCATACCTGATGAGGTTTTAGCCAAGCCCAGCATACCCAGCACACCGAGTTTCTGTACTAGACATATAGGGTTGTATCTCAAAGTAATGGCGACCAAAATAAAGCTGACTGGTCTCTATAGTCCTAAATACGCGTCTTTATGAGGACTTTTAGTCCTGAAAACGACAAAAAGGGTCGATCCAGCCATAATTTCGAATAATGCTTTATAGTAAAGTCTATCTACCGAGCCGGTGGACCTGCTCATGTATTAGACAAGAACAAATATTAAGTATGTCAGCTACTAAATTGGCGATACTGTGCTCGAGTACTCGAGTTCTTGACGTGTTCTTCTTGAAGTGGTATTGAATAGTACCCGCATACTTGAGGTAATTTAATACTGTACGAAGTAGCTACAGACAACCCTGGTCAATGTATTGTACCTTTTAATAATTCTGTCGTGATGATTATGACTTCGCTTATTACCCTACAACGGCCCTCAGTTAGCTATTTCCCATGTAAATTATGGGTTAATTCTGGAGGCGCGACTTTGGGAGAAATTACCTAGGCGATGGCGAGGCTGCTTTAGAGCCGAAGAAGCTAACCCGCCCGAGTTAGACCAACAGATGGGTGATTGGCGGTTTGCTACCTGCCATCCGGGCTCTACACTGGCATATCTCCATATACAGTCTTCCCTCCCAAAACCGAATCCTTCATATTCAATATTACGTGATAAGTGATCGGATTCTTCTGTTTTGGCATCTCCCGTTTGCGGTAATAGGAGTTTCCGATACTAAGAGCATCTCCAACGCGGGTCTCAAATTGCGGTTGAGACCGCAATTTGCGATAAATTACGGCCTGCCTCCTTGCAACGCAGGCCCTATTTTGAGTCAACCCCAAATAAATTCCCGCTGCCGACCTCAAATCGCTGAGATTTGATGTCGAGGTTTGCTGCTCTGACCGCATCCATCCGTCCGAGCTATTCTGTTACGAAAGTCTACTTGCCCACTGTGAGAAGGTCACTTTCAACTGGACAACAGCTGCCGAAACTTGGATCTTCAAAAGCAACATGCCAGCCTCGGCGCAGAGGCTTACGCGGGGCCCGAACTGGGACCCACAGGAAGACAAACAGCTTGCAAAAGCGTGGGTGGTAGTGTCTACTAATGCTGAAGTGGGGACAGACAGAAGGCAGACAGCTTCTGGGAGAAGGTGGCGTCGCATTACAACAGCATTCGCCCGACGACGCACAAGAAGTTTGAGAGAGGGCCTACGTCAGTCATGAAGCGCTGGAAGGCACTGCGCGTAGCAGTCGCGCGGTTCTGCGGTTGCTATTCTTCCGTACTGCAGCTAAACGAGAGCGGCAAGAGCGCTGAAGACCACATCGACGACGGAGAGGTGATGTTCGAGGAGATGTACGAGCAGAGGTTTGAGTTTCTCGGAACTTGGAGAGAGCTCCGGGATGAACCAAAGTGGAGGGAGATGCGCAATGGTTCGAACGTGCGTGCCGCTCGCAGTAAACGCAACATCTCTGGTGACGCTGGTGATGGACTTGCTGGACGTGCTGAAGGTGCTATTACTGATGTTGCTGGTGCAGAGCGCTCGCGTCCTGCAGGCGCGAAGAAAGCAAAAACAAACCGGTCCATTGAAGCATCCGCCATGCTTCCGTTTGTGTAAAGCACTCGAGTAGTTGAGCATCAGCGCAGTAAATACCTACAGCCATAGTAATGTCAAAGATCATAAGTCACCACGCCTCCCAGGTCAGTAGCAGGACTTCGACCGGAGCTCGAGCTCCTGCTGTGGAAAGCACGAGCCGGAGTCAAGCTCCTTGCATCTATGGCAGCCGGAAAGAGGGGGGACGCACCTCTTCGTCGCTGCGTTCGCTGTCCGAGAGCTCGTCGTCTGATGGGGAGTCCATCTTGCGTCGGCACGTATCCAACTGGTTGCGGTTTGAGTTCTTCGCGTTGGCAATAAAGGGACCAAACCCTTTTTGAAACCGGCGCTTTCCATTTTATTGTGCGGTTTACTGCTCAAATGCGGCCTCCGCGTTGGAGATGCTCTAAGACAATTACTTGATATTCCCTATCAGTGATGATAAGTGATTGCATTGTGCAAGCATATATCGGCTATATTAGGCAGGTGCATGATCGTTCCTACTCGCGATCGACTTCACTCGTAGCCCAGAAGACGAGTGGCGAATGGGAGCCATGCCATCGTTGTCGATCTCCTTCACCGCAAAGTACCGCATAATCAAATTGAGAGCTTCAGCAAACTGCCGATCGGTCGGCACTTCTACCGGTGGGTCTTCCTCTTGTCCGGTGTTGTAGTCGAGGTCTACGCAGCTGGTCGTAACGCAACAGAACTCGGCAATCGTGTCGTCACTGTAGTCATAGTGAACTGCATCCTCGCCGGACAAAGGAAGCTGTCAATTGAAGTATCCGAGGAGAGCTTTAGCAAGCGCAGAAACCTTGGATCTGCTCAACTGATTCTTCTTCTGCAACCTGGGCCATCCCTTGGATATGGGCAGACAATGTGAGCAGTATCCGAATTTGTAGTGCCTCCAGCAGTTAACTACCGTTGAGCTAGGGATTTCCTCCCAAGCTCGATGCACCCACTGCATGTCTGCAGAACATCCACCTTACCAGCAAAAGGATACGACGGTCCTGGGGGCAGTTGGAAGTGGACGCGGCACCACTCTCTCAGCTGGTTTTGCGTGAGCTTCGACTCGCGGATATGCTGTACGAGCAGCCCTTTCTCCTTCTGGGTGAGGTTGCCTGTACGAAGCGTGGGCGTCTTGGAGGGCATGATCTCCCGGTACTCCTTTTCAAGAGTCGATATCCTACTCTTGTTAACTAATCTGAGATATCTTGCGGCTCCCAGCAATTAGGCTCATTACCAGCCCATTGAATCAAGTATTTGTACTTCCCCGTTCGCATCTTTTTGTGCTCTAAGATCTTCTCATCTCGTGTGGGGAAGGGTGGGGGGGGGGGGGGGGGGCAGGAAAATAAAAAAAAACAATG
>JAGDFM010000104.1:52614-66803 GCA_019155715.1 Phytophthora pseudosyringae | reverse complement strand
CCCCCCCCCCCCCCCCCCCCCCCCCCCCCCCCCCTGGAGCCATTCGTCGCTCCCTTGTGAAATCTGCTGTTCTCCGCTGATAATCATATGTGAAAGGGGAGACTGTATGAGCTTGCAAATGCTGGTCGAAGGTTTAGGGGAAGACCTCACAATCTTAGGCATAAATAGGGCTAAATCAGGATAGATCACCTATTTAAGGCTCTAATTACACCGCCAAAATAGGTGAAAGACAGAATAATATGTGACGTAACGCTTGGAGCTTTCACTTCGCGGCTGCTTAGTGTCTCCTTCCTGGGCAACACGTGTGCACCCTGCGTTGGATCAGAGTGAATTTCCTTGTGGATAGTCAGCCCGCCTGGACGAGGGATTATCCGGGGCCGTGACTTCCTTGGGAATACCTTCTACAGACAAGAAGGTCCCGGGGAACTCGGTCAGTAACCTCACCTTGTGTACTCTCTTCGAATCGGTTGTTTAGACCAGGGATAAGGTCAACCACTGAGAACCTTTAGAATCCTGACCTAGTACAGTACGCTGGTGGGTAGCTAGACAAATAATCACCCGGGGAGTGCTACCAGACTCCCGGGGTGGGATTAATACGCAACTAAAATATGTACACTGGTTCTTTCGGAGAGAGACTCCACCGGCGATGGCCGCTAATAGTATTGGGCGAGACCCTGAGAATATGCCGTGCCGGCTAGACCGCACTCCGGGGTAACAAATATGAAATGCCCGAGCTTCCTGGGCGAAACCCGCGCAAAGGTGATATGGAGTTTACCTGGGGCTTCTGTGGTGTTGAAATTCACAGAAATCGTCGTTAGTGCGGCTTCCACGCAATAACACAACAATTCGCCGAGTCAAGTCGGCGATGTTGGGCGATGCGTAGGATGTGGTCCCTTCGCGGTTCGGCCCTTCCGTGTTCAGCTGCGGCTTCGCTTCTGTCGAGTACCGCGCAACCAAGCTGAATCCCTCCGGAGACTCGCTGAGCTAGCGATCTCCGTTCCACAAACCCTGTGACCTCACACCAAAGGATGGATATCGGCGCGTGAGCGCTTTTACAGGTCACCGAGCACAGCGTGCGCCCGACTAGGAGAATTATGAGTGTCCTCGGCTGAGGCCCACCGGCTCGTCGAGTCGACGAGACTTGGGCTTTGCTGGTAGCTATAGCGGTATGTGCCCTTCCACGGGCCGACCTTGATCTCTTGGCGCTACCAGACCGATTCCCCTACAAGCTATGCCTCTCGGGTAACGACGGCAGGCATAATCCAGCCCGTGCAGGGACTTACAGGAAAACTGTACACTTGTCTTGGACTTAGAAAATTCTGCTCTGTTAGTTATGTGTCTTCGAGGAGTCCCTTCGGACTCCTCCCTTTGGTTTCCTAAAAGATCCTATACAAATATCTAGTGAAATGGAGTCGATACAGATCTCCAAGCGACCCTTCGCCGATCCCTGATTCAACCTCGCTGGGTCAAATAACCTTGCTCGCTGAGTCGGCTCCTCATTGAGTCGAGTCCTCGCTGGGTCGAACTTTCGCGCTCGACTCGTTAAGTTCGATGCAGCTAAGTACGGTTCGACTCGCGAGTTTACCCAAGTGCCTTGATTAGGTGGCCTAGGATAGGCGCCCGAAAGTTGCGTTTCCATACACCACAACAGTCCCGGTCGTGATACGAGCCAGACCGGTGATTGTCTCGACCATTCTCAATCCAACCGCCGCTTAGTCCGCTGCCGTCGCCCAGTGCATGAGCTCATATGTTCTCCTTCTTCGCTCCACGACACCCCGGTACGCCACACACGACTCGCTTCGTCCGTCTGATCCCCGGAGTGAATAACGCTCGATCTGGATGTTCTCGTGTGCGTAGCCTTCGACGCCACACAGCGACGCTTCTTACTCGCCCAGCAACCCTCGTTGTCCTCCTCGCCGCCCGACTTACGTTGTAGCTGGCGGTCCTCGATTTCAGCACGCGTTTCCGTTGGAGTCTCCGTCGGATATCGACAAGTTCTTCGACGACCTGAGCGATTCAAGTTCGCCTCCGTGGACGCCAGACAACTCCGCTATGGCATCGCCGCGGGTTGTCGATTTGGCGGGTTCACCAGGTTCGAGTGGGTCATGCTCGACCACTCCCCGTCAAGCTTCTCCAGTTGGTTCCTCTTCAGCACCGGAGCGTGATCAAGTGCACTCCCCAGCTCTCCTGTCTTCGCCGAGTCCGCTGGAGCTGCTCTCCGGCTCGGCGAGTCGATTTCGTCGTAGTCAAGTTCCTCAAGATCTTCCTCGTCAAGCTTCACCGGTCGCTGCGGTTAATTCTTCCAATCTCGCTGAGGTTCGTCGCTTGTTCGCTGTCCAGGAGAAGACCCAGATGAGCGCGACGCCACCATGGCTCAGCTCTTGTCTCTCATGATCACTTTGTCGTCGTTGCCTGGTGACGTCTCGCTTCGCCAATCGATTTTGGGCGCTCGCTCGCCGGCTGACTTACTGGAAGCTGTGAAACGTGATGTAGCACCTCTTCCCGATGTGGCGGGAGAAGTTGCCGCCTTGTGCACCACGCTCGCCGAGCCTGAGCGAATTAGCTCGTGTCGACTCTGGCGTATGGAGTCCTCTATCGCTGAGTTCGAGCGACTTCGTCATCAGCTGGCTGCTGCGACTCGCGAGGCTGACAATCTTCGCGATTCATCCCTCAAGTCGACCGAGCTAGTGACTTTTCTTCGCAAGTCCATCTTCACGCTCGAGGTCAAGTACAAGGAGGCGATCAGGACGCAAGAAAACCAAGTTCAAGCGTCTCAGCACCTCGTCGAGGGGTACAAGGCTGCCGTAGCTGAGCGAGAGAACTCTATCGCTCTGCTCGGCAAGCGGCTCACTCGCGCACAGGGTGAGTGCAACGTGCTTCACGGAGTTGCGTCTCGCTACTTCCAAGAACTCTAGGGAGCAGCGCTGCTCCTATGTAATGGCGGGGACCACGCTCTCCAGGCCTCCCAGCGCACCATTGAGTCGCAGCGGGACGTGATTTTCCGCCATATGACCGTGATTCGCCACACTGGCGCGTACCCGGTGCAAAATCCCCACCTCGCTTTGGCGGCGGCGGCCGGTCTTAATGTCTCCGAGATGAATCCGCGGGAATTGGACTTGAACGTCCGTGTCTGTCGGATTCTCGCTGAGCGATTTGCCGAGGCACTTCATATTGGAAATTCGTCCGGTCCTCGCGACATCACGCTCCGAGTGGTGCCATTGGCTAGCTCGTCGAGCGGTGGTTCGGTCATCTCAGCGAGTACGGTCGGTCGAGTCTCGTCGAGTAAGGTTGCGACTTCTTCCGTGGCAACCTCGGCGAACTCGACCGGTGCTAACTCGGCTTCCACAACTCCTCAGCAAGACACGTCATCTTCGCATCGTTATCGTCGACGTCGCTCGGTCTCATACCTTCGGAACACTCCTCTCCGAGACCTGAGTTCAACTGAGCGGCTTCGTTGTTACAGGAATCCTGCATCTCCGACGGCTGCTGGTCCCCGTCGTCGTCGGTCTCCGAGTATTACTCCTGGTGGGTCGTATGGTCGTCCGGTGCCTGGCGAAGAGGGCTTCGATCCAGCGACGACTCTGTTGGATCCTGAGGTTATCGCGGAGTATTTGGCGTCGCTGCCTACTTCTGGTCGGAGCGTCTTCGCTCCCCCGGCGCGGGACTCGCTCGGTCTCGGGCGGATGCCTCGGAGTACTGGCCTCAACGACCCTCGCTGAGCCCCCAAAGGACGCCGTTTCTCGAGACGTCTTGGCGACGAAGAGGACGGAAGATAGTTGGGAACCGGACGAAGGAACTGGGTGATTGAGGTGGAAGCCATCCTCGATGACCGAATGCCGCTCTCGACGAACACGGAGCGTGCTCAGCGAGTATTCTTGGTGAAGTGAGTTAGCTACGATGAACCTAGCTGGGAGCCCTTGACGAATTTATCGTGTGGAGGCTTACTATTCAATTACCGTCGACGAAAGAAACGTGAAAACCGTCTGCAAATGTGCAAGTTGCAGACGAGTGCTAAAAGCTATTGCATATGATGACTGACCACCGTCCTGTGAAGACAAGCAGGCAGGACGGAATGGGAAAAGCTACTGCGTCATTCATGAATGGATGTAACGAAATGGATTAATTACTGATTATGGAGAAACAGAGAGAAAATTTAGCGACTGAGAGAAACTAGCCCAGCGATTCCACCAGAGAGCGAGCCTACAGTTCAGTAGTGCGATCAGCAGAATTGGTAGGCGAGGGTGGAGCCTCGTCGAGTCGCTCCTCGTCGGGGGAATATGTCTTCGCAGATGCGAATCCCAGCACGATATGCAGGTGGCGGGGCCGACGCATCGACTCTTGGGGGGATGGCCTTCGTTGGGGTCGACGTCTTCCACAAGGTCCAACTCAACCTCACCCCGCGAGAAACCCTCTGGAACAAACAGCGGGAATTCCGGATTGCGCGGACGGAAGCACGTGTTGTAAGGATGCTCGGCCGGTTTGATGAGCCACCACACGTGCCAGGGCTCAGCAAGGTCCAGCTCAGCGAGCTCAGCGAGCCAGGCAGTGCTCGAAGGGGACCATGGCTGGTTCACCTGGGCATACATCGGCACCGTAGGATCGAAACTGAGCTCCGGGTCGAGACGTGGAGTGGGGCCACTAGCTGAGCTAGCAGTCATAGCCTCGTGAAGAGCCTTCTCCATGAGTTTCACGATCAAACGGAGTAAGTCACCACGTCGCTTTCGACCAGCTCTGTACTCGTACCAGAGAGCGAGGAGCTCAGCGAGCTCCTCAATAGACGTATCGGGATTGAGGTCAGGGTGTAGGTCCATGACCACACTGGAGTCAACCAACCAATGACCACGTTCCCAGAGAGCCACGAGAATCTTGGTGAGCGTATCTTCTCCAGTAGTCTCGTCGATATCCTATCCCGACTATCACCGAGCAACCTCGCCCAGGCATCGCACAGAATGTCCAAGAACTCCTTCGACGAGGCAGCTCGCATAGAGTGAAGACGCTGACGAACCTCATCGATAGTGCGCCCAGACACGAACATTGGAGTCTCCGGGAACTTGGTGAAAATCTACTGGCACGGGTGGGACGGATCAAACACGTCCATCATCGCTCGGAGCCCGTCGAGTGAGGAAGGAGTCGCGCCCACAAAGGGCTTGCCGTTAATCTCCTCCAATTTCACCGAGGACCGACAAGCAAGGATCTTCTTCCAGCAACGAGCCGAGCCATAATGGTAGAAAACGACGTCACGAGCTTGAAGCATGCTGAGTGTTTCACGTGCTTCGCGTGCGACGGTTTGAGCAGCACGAACGCGGAGCTTGGCGAGAGGAAGAAGCAGGACCGACGGTAAATCAGAGGTCCTCGCCGGAGTAGGTGATTTCTTGCTCGACGAGCGATCCGTGTGTTTGGCCGAGGCAATCCTTTTCGAACCCGGCGAGCTAGTGATAGACCTCACCGAGACGATCTTCTTGGAGCTCGACGACATTGGAACTGGTCGAGCCAGACGATTTCGTTTTCTTGGAAGCATGGTAGTCGCAGAGACCTTCTTGGGCCTTCGACTTCTTAGTAGATCACCAAGGAGACTGCGGCGCGCCGCGCTTCTTGGGCGAAGATTTCCTGGTCGACGCAGTGACGTGAGAACTTCCCCGCGCCAGTGTGGAAGGAGGAACTCGACGCGCATCTTCGTATCTCTGCAGCTTTCCGCGTGAAGGAGCTTGTCTCAGAGATAGAGTGGGCGATCCCATACGAGAAGCACCATCGTCACTGTCATTGCCGAGATCCATCGTGTTACTCGACGAGAGGGCAGAATCTGATCTGGGCGAGGAAGACAAGGCGAGGACCGTACCAGTGGAACTCGACGACTTGCGGGGTCCCAGGACTTCGTCATCTCGAACAGCCAAGTCCTCAAGAACAGCTTGAGCGATGCATGAAGCATTTCGAGCGGCTGCTCGCGAGGACCGACGCCGCGGTGAACGTGCTCGCTCAGTCTGCGGAGAACTTGCAGGCGGTGAGGGAAGCACCAACGGAGCAGGCCGGAGAACGATCGCTCGACAGGTCGAGGAGCCGCTCGCCGAGTTCGATGGAGCGGAGGTTGTAGTGGCCACGTTCGATGGTTATCCTGACTACCTTGAGATGACGAAGCTGGGGTAGAACTGGGCGATGACCCAGAGTCACCTGAGAGATGGGCGGGACCTTTCGACAAGCTAGCCAGACAAGGACGAGCTCGTCAGCTCAGGATCCGCGGAGCCCGATGGAGTGCCATCAACAATTCCAGGGATTCGACTCGGCGAGAGACTCCATTCTACTTAGTACAGGGCTGGGACGCGCAATCTACTCTCAAAGTTATGGCTTCCTCGATTCGACGAGCTTCGGCTAACCCAGCGAAAGCTGTAGACTCAGCGCACCCAGTCGATGGTGTCGAGAGACCAACTGATAGCGGGAAATTGCACTGAAGTTGACGAAGGCGTACCAGCTGAAGGAGAAAGCTCGAGGAGCCCGAGAGCACAACGAGTCGCTGAGTCGAGTAGAGCAAAGCGCTGTACCGGATCGGACGAACGAGGTTATCCGTGGATCGGATGAAGCTAACTTGAGCCAGGAACCGTGGAACATTTCAACGAGCTCAAGTAATCTCTCTTCAAGGTTGGAGACCAACTATGGCTCTTCATGGAGCGAGTGAAGCCTGGACTGAAGAAGAAACTATCACATCGATGGCACGGCCCGTTCAGGGTCAAGCAGAAGATTGAGGAATTTGCCTATGAGCTGGAATTGCCAGACAAGAGTGAATACCGCTTTTACCCGGTAGTCCATGTGTCACGACTGAAGAAGGTGACGGGACTTGGCGAGCGACAGACAACTAAGACCAGTTTCTTAGCGATGTCGTCCCAATCTGCTTGCAGCGGGTCTTCCACGTAGACTCGCACCGTCTGGATCATTGTCTTGAAGCTACGCTCCTGCTGTCCGTTGGCTTGGGGCCTATAGCTCAGCGTGGCCCTCGACTTCGACTGCATCATCTCGGCGAACGTCTGGAAGACTGCGCTCATGAACCGCGGATCTCTGTCGTGTCGGATTAACGACGGTCCTCCGAAACGTCGGATGATGCATTCTTCGAAGGCTTTCGCCACCACTAGAGCCCCTGTCTCGCGCATTGCCTTGGCGATCACAAATCCGGTGAAGTGGTCTTGAAACAACAATAGAGTCGTGTTTCCTCGCCGAGTCTTTGGTAACGGAATAACAAAATCCATCGACACATCTGGAAGGAGACCACATTACCCGGCGCATATCCTCGAAGGTGAGGCTTATTTTTGCTGGTGTTGCAGTCTTCACATGCTTGAACGTGCTTGACCACGTCAGCATACAATCCAATCCAGGGATAGTCAGCATTCACCCGGTAGTACGTCCTCACGATGCCTTGGTGGCCGCCCTCGATGGAGTTATGGCAGTTCTGCAGGATCCCGTCGATAAGGGTCGTTGGGACCACTAACCGCAGCCTCATGTTCTCCTCGCTGAGTTCCTTGCGTTCCCGTCGATGGCCCACGTAATACAGGAGGCCGTCCTCACTGAGAACAAATCGATCTGCTATCTTGCCCGCGTTGGTTGCCCTTCGACGGGTGAGCTCATCGAATTCGCCTCGAAGGTACTTCTTGAGGTCAGACCACTTGCACTCCTCGTCTTGGGCGGCGGAAATTCCTCCTCCTCACTCTGGTTTCACCACCAGTGGATCTACATCAAGTGCACTTGGCGATTCTTGGCGTTCAGACGCAGTCATGGTTGGGGCTTCCACTCGCCGAGTCTCTGGAGGCTGGTAAATGGCTTCAAATTCACCTTCCGAGCTGTCGGTGGTTGAAGGACTTGGCGAGGTCTTATCTGCGGTTGAAACCGGTTCTGGTTGATCCCTCGCTGAGTCGTCAAGCTCTTGCTCGGCGAATCTGACTCGACGACCTTGGTGAGTTTGACTTCGGGTAGTCGCTGAGATGGTAGGAGTTTCGTGGACCACATTCGCCGGGCTATCGATATACAGCTTCTCTTGGATCCGGTTAAGCTCTTGTAGTTCCCTCTTCCGGTCACCGCTGAGTACGACTCGCCCGGCTTTGGCCTCCAATGCTTCCGTGGCTAATGCGTCTGGTGCTGAGTTATAGCAACGGACTACGTGCAGGTAGCGTATCGAGTTGAACTGTTCGACAAGTTTGTTGTGGCGTGCCAGCTCGACTTGTAGATAATCCTTCCTGCATGCGATGACCCCATGGATTGCTGGATTGCAAGCCTGAAATCTCCCACGATGATCAAATCGGTCACCCCACGTTCAGTCGCTGCTTCTACACCGTGGTTCATCCCGGTGTACTCCACGATATTAACAGTGGTGGACGACAGGTGAGCACTCGCAGCGATCCCAATGTCCCACGTAGGTAGACGCCACAGAATCCACGAGCAGTTGCCATAGCCGCCATATTTCTCAGTTTTGGCAGACCCTCCAATGACATAACATAGCCGTCGAAGTCTGTCGGCACGTGGGCGTAAAGAAGTTCGGGGTCTATTCGGACACTCGCCGAGTTTTGGATGACCTTGATAATCTTCAGATGATACGGAGAGAGCAGTACAGCGCAGCTCACTGCGCGTCCGTAGAGGGTCTTCGACGTGAACACCCACTCTAACGTGGAGAAGCGGGTGTAGACATGGATAGTCTTCCCGGCTATCAACGTATAGTTGATCTTCACTAGTTGAAGCAGGGCCAGCACCTCCTTCTCAGCTGGGTGGTAGTTTGCCTCGTTTTCTTTGAGAACGCGACCACACAAGCGGACTGGGTGCAGTTTACTGTCATGCATCTGCATCATGGTACTGCTGAGTGCCAAGTCATTGGCGAATACCATGACTTGAACTTCTTTCACTGAGTCGAAGTGTCGTAGTATCGGAGCGTCGACCATCTTACGCTTCAACTCGTCGAACGAAGCACGGGCGGCAGTCAAGTCACCCCCGTCCTTAAAGTCGTCTCCCTTGAGTTGATAGAGGATAGCCCCATACAAAGCCAAATTCTGAATGAACCGTCTATAGTAGTTCAGGGCTCCAAGGAATGCTTGCATGCCTTTCTTCGACTTTGGGAATGGTAACTCTGCAATGGCCGCCAGTTTCTTGGGGTCAGCCGCGATACCGTGTACCGTCACCTTGTGCGATAGGAAGTCGACTTGTGGCTGGACAAAAATGCTCTTGGTGAAGCTCACACTGCTTCTGCACTCAGCGAATCGGGTGAGTAGTCGATCCAGCGTTGCCAGACACTCGTCGAAAGTTGCTCCACCGAAGCAAATATCGTCGACAAATGATCTACGGCGGAAAACTGGGATCAGTTTCGATTCGTCGGGTTCGCCAGAAGTAAACATATCGCTTTTCGGGCTGTTGCCAAGCTCCTGGAGCGAGTCAGACTCGTCGAGGGCACGATAATTTGCGTCGAATTTCGTCAGAAGGTTCGCTGAGTCGTCGCATTGGTCCGGTTACGCGGGACGACCGGCTCGCTGGGCTGTTGCAGCTTTCTCTACTCGTTGTATTTACTCAGCGAGCAACGCCCAACCACCCTTAGACTGAACGTATCCCCAAGGCGCATTACCGATGAGACTTTGATACATCATCGGTGCATTTTTTAACCCGAACGGCATGCGCAGCCACTCGAAGTGGCCCAGAGCGCACACAAATGCCGAAATGTGTCTCGCGCTCTGGATTTTACCATTGTGGGCGCGTTCTCGGGGCTTGGACGTCTTGTGCGCAGCGCTGTAAGCTAGAGCTTCTTCGACCCGAGCGAGTTTCTGCTGTGTGGTGCACTTCATTATTCTTCCGACAGTTGATATTTAATAGGATATTGGAGGTGCGGCGATTGACCGGCGGTTGGTTGAACGAATCGCCGATGGAAATTTTGGGCAGACCTACAATAACAACTCTGCAATCAACACCCTCATGCCGCTGAAGCACGACAAGCTTGCACCAAGTTACTACAGAATTTTTTTAATAATAATATAACTTGTATGATACTAAAAAAAAAATACAAAACCGCAATCGCCACACCCCTATGCAAGGAACCAATATCATATTCTCTTGAATAGAATCAACAACAAAAAACCATAAACTTTTTATGGTGCCAAAGTGCGTCGCCCTTCGAGCTCGCTGCCCGCTGTTGAGAGCTTTCTGCTGCGCTGCGATGGACCCCACGGGACTTGTAAGAGAATCGACGGCGCGTGTGGTGCAGCGTGCAGCCCATGTGAGCATCGACTCGGCGGCAGTGGAGCGACTCGCTGTCAAGTTGGTACGACAGTGTATCACATACTTCATAGTACATTCTTCGAAGTACATTTTTAGGGATCAATAACCATACATGGAATATACTAAGTATATATAATATTTTCCATGCAGGGGGACAAGTTGAGACGGGATGAACAGGGGGTGGTGACGTGGGACAGCGGGGACTTCCACTACTTTGAGGACGTGGAGCAGGACGGGCCTCTAACCTGCCAATACGTTTTCGTGCTGGACGCCCTCAACTTTTGCTTCTGGCCCACGGAAAAGTAGGAGCTTTACCAATTATTCAGCTATATTAGTGGACTCAGTGTGTACAAAATACTAACTTTGTTGATACCAGCATGGAGTACGAACACTTGGCGAGGGGGCTGAAGATGGCGCTGTTGCGTGACCCGCACACTCTGGATGCTGGGAACTTGGCGACCGCGACCAATAATACTATCGCTTCTTGGTTCCATCCGTTCTCGCCACCTCAGCTGGATGAGCGCCGACGTAAAGTCCGGGAAGTGGGCGAAGTGCTCCGGCATTCCTTCGACGGACAAGCGCTGAACTTGATCAAGCAAGCGAATTTCTCGGCTGTGGAGGCTATTCGTCTTGTGCTATCAAACTTTCCAGGTAGCATGCGCAATCCTCTCGTTTTTCGTTTTGATGTAGCTCGCTGACGCATTCATCACTGTCTGCAGGCTTTCGAGACCACGCTGTGTACAAAGGTGAGCAGGTGCATTTCTACAAGCGCGCACAGATTTTGGTCGGCGATGTATGGGCCGCGTATGGCCGTCGAACGTCAGGCGTTGCCTCTTTTCGTGACATCGCCAAACTAACAATGTTTGGTAAGAACAACCCAGTGTGCTACACATTTTGCTAGGAGTGTTTCGTGCTGAGCGTATTCTGCTGCATTACAGCTGACTACCGCGTACCGCAAGTGCTTCGACCGGAAGGTGTGATGGTTTACTCAACCGAGTTAACAAAACTGATTGACAGCAAGTCTGAAGTCCCAGCCGGAAGTGAGGTGAGTTACTGAGCTCACAATGTTCACATTAATCTCCACGTAACATTATGAGCTTCTTTCTGCAGATGGAGCTTGAAATCCGCGCTGCAACGATTCAAGCGGTCGAGATGATCCACAAGGAAATGGTTAACCGAGGCCACCAGCTTCAGGTGATAGAACTGGATTGGCTTATGTGGCAGATTGGCGAGGACAACAAGGAGGACCTGCTGCCCCACCATCGCACATGGAGCATTTACTACTAAGATCATGAGAGACAAGAGGTGAAGAGCGCCATCCTATGCTGCTTACAGAATTAGTTAACAAATTCTTGTTCAAAATTGACTTCGGTATCATGCCGTGCTGGATTAGAGAGAATACTACAGTGGGCAAACAATGCCACCAACGGCAGCTCAAACGATGGGCAATTATTCGACGATTTGCTGGCCTTATCCAGGTACGAAAATTACTTGGCCAGGTGTGGCCAAAGTCCTTCGTGCTTATGTTGTTAGGATTTCTCGACAACTTACTTGCGACTTTGCTGACAGCAGCATCGCCCTCCAAATTGTGCTGACAAGATCCGGGTTCTTGTTCACGAAGGCTGGGGATTTCCTGACGGAATCAACTTGCCCATACCCGAACAGCCCCTCGGTCTACATCGGCCGCGTTTGAAGTACCCCTTCGGAGTGCTTGAAGCCTTTGATGCTCCCATTGTTGCCTGAGTCGATCTGCACTTCCAACAAAGGTTATCAAGAGGGAATTAACTTCACTTAATGAGGTTATTTTTTGTGTTCCTTGGTACTACTTCGAAGTACATGTATTATTCATCAAACGTAAAACATACTTCAAGAAGTAGTTGTTGTTTTCCACTATGAAACCCGATCTGACCTCTTCTTAAAACCTGCTATTCTACTTACAGGCTGATGTCTCGTGTATTGAACCAAGCACATGAGAAGGATATAACAGAACTTATGCGAACGATCAGACCAGGCTGATACATAGGCTTGAAACGCTTACCCTTTATGCATTACTGCAGCTACACGTACGCTTCTCGACGCTCGTGCCTCTGAATCACACAAAGTTCACCGCTCAAATGTGCGGGCCTCCACCAAATCCGCTAGCAGCAACACCCCCAGTTGGCGGCGCAGGGTGGTGCGACAGCCGTCCCCGAACGAATCCGCCAAAGCCCTTCTTCTTCTGCTGTTCCTTCTGCATCTCAAGCTGGTGCACACGGGCACCGTACTTGGTAGCGAGGTCGCGGACCACACCGTCATCATCCCGGAATTCACCAATAACCTGGCGGAAGTCAGGCACGCGCTCCGACGCCAGCGCCTTGAGGAACGGGATCAGGTCCTTGAGCTCGTGGTCGTCGCGATCCCGACCGTTCGTGAAGGGCCTAACCGGGATAGCGTTGTCCGGCTGCAGCTGGTAGGCGGCCGGGTCGTCGTCGAGAATCACCACCTGCTTCAAGTCGCGGTTCAGGTTCGACAGGTCCTTCACGTGGGCGCCGTTCAGATATCGCGTCGCATCTCGCGACAGCACGTGCAGCGCGCACTGCTTGGGGTCCAGCTTCTGCACGATCTCCTCGGCGCCGTAGTTCTGCGAGAAGATGACAATCTCGTAGTACTGGCACAGCGTCTCTAGGAACTCGTCCACTCCGGGTCGCTTGGCATGGCGCCAGCCGTGCTTCCGCTGCAGCACGAAAGCAGTCACAGACTCAGTATTAATACAGCTCCACTATACAGCAGCACTCTATGACGTAGCAGCAACGTACGCTCCATTCGGAGTGCACGAGCGTATCTTCCAGATCCAGCACCAGCACGGGCACGGGCGGCGTGTCCGCGGGAACCTGCGGGATGGGCCAGTCGGGCAGCAGCTTGAGCCTGCTCGGGTCCGTGAAGGGCTTGACGGTCTCCTCCACCTTCTTGGCCACAACCCCGTAGAGGTCGCCCAGGACCGTGGCGCCCAGCGCGTCCGTGATGCGCTGCTTGATGCCGTCGTCCAGCAGGAAGTGCCAAAGGACGGAGCCCGAGATGCTGCCGGCCAGCAGCGCGAACGAGATGCGCGCGGGCAGCGACGACGTGCGCACGACCTTGTGGCCGGCGGCGGCGGCGTCGGCCGAGTGCTTGGCGGCCTTGCGCGCCGCTCGTCGCTCGGCCCGGGCCACCACCGTGAGGGGCACGTCACGCCCCACCTTGGCGAAGACGGACGAGGCTTCCGAGATGGAGGATGGCGCGGCGGCCTCCGCCGCCAGCGTCAGGCGGCGGGAGGCGCCTAGCGCTGCAGACGCGCGCACGCCGCGCTGAGCATTGCGCAGCACCAGCCGCAGCATCATTGTGATCGACTCGTAGATATGCGGTCTGTATGGCCAATAATGAGCTTCACGTTGCTGCCACACCATATGAACCTAATTGTTTCTTGCTGCCACACTAGCTGTACATCCAATATTCCAATCTGGACACACAAGTGCAATGATGCTGCTCGTGCTGCTGCTGCTAGCGCTGACGCTGGCCGGGGCCCTGGCGCAGGGCGACTTCGCGGCGCTGGACCCGGAGGCTGCGGCGGTGACCGAGGACCCGCAGTTCGACCCGTACGACGACAAGCCGCGCGGAGTGGGCGCCGACGCCGAGTATGCGCCAAGAGCGCGCGCCGTCGAGAGCTTCGACTTCGACCCGTCCGAGGGCCTGACGTTCTTCGTGGCGGGCGGGGGCAGCGCGTGCTTCTACCAGGACGCCAAGTTCGAGGGCGACGAGCTGGGCGGCGCCTACGTCGTGAGCTCCGCGGACTCGCACATCGATCTGGAGGTAAAGAACCCGGAAGGCGTCGCGATCTACCGACGACTGGGGGACGCCGAGGGGCAGTATCTCATCACGCCCAAGTGAGTGCCGGCTATTGGGGGGGGGGGGGGGGTTAGAAGGGGGGGAGCGGGTTGTTGGGG
>JAGDFM010000104.1:26917-52604 GCA_019155715.1 Phytophthora pseudosyringae | reverse complement strand
GCCCGCCCGCCCTAGAAGGTGGTGCGCGGGTGCTTGCTGACGACCTTGGTGCTGGGATTGTGCTACAGAGAGTCGGGTGTGCACGAGCTGTGCTTCATCAACCCGGACGCGGACGGCAAGTTGGTGACGCACGTGACCAACACGTTGCAGTCGCAGCATCCAGTGGAGAAAGGTTGGGGTTGCTTGCATGCTTCACGTTGCTGGACTGTTGGCTCATGTGGTGGGGCTGATTTGCGGTGCAGAGCATGTGAGCGTGTTGGCCAAGTACGCGTCGCACCTGGATGTGCGTCTCGGCGAGCTGGAGTCGGAGCAGAGACTGCAGCTGATCCGGACAGACAGGCATATCAAAAGTGAGTCTTCTGGTGTTGAGTTGTTGGAATGAATAGACAGGTGTGCTGACCCCTTGTTTTGGTGCGACCTGCAGTGGAGGACGAGATGAACAAGCATGTCATGTTCTATGGAGCGCTGGAGTGCGCGGTGTACTTCGTCGTCTGCTTCTTCCAGGTGTACTACATCAAGAGCTTACTGGACAGCCCGCGCAAGGCGCGGTCCTGGGTGTGAGCAAAAAGCTGATACGAGCACACCGTGGTGCCGCAGGACAAATGGCTGCTGCGCATGTGCAAGTAGCCGCCAGCTCAGTCAGATTTAATAGACATCAAGAGTACCCCGTCTTGCATTTCTCCAGTTTTTATGGCGTCTGTAAGCCTGCATCTAGTGCCTTGATATAGTCAAGATCGGGTCGGTTATCGTCTGGTCGGTATCGTGTCCACAGGTCCAGGAAGTCAGGTCCAAGTCCTTTGCTCCTCTCGCCATCTTCATCTTCATACATCCACAAGTAGCATCTCGCTACATCTGCAAGTTCCTTGTCCGGAAGCTGCAGCACTGTCCACCACGGTTCGTTCTTCTCTGTAGCTACGTTCGGCCCCACTTGGCGATGAAACAAGCAGGCCAAGTACACTGCGCCAGCAGCAAGGGCAACACAATCGAACGCCAGGCACAGCCCGCTCTTCAGAGCATCCGAAACCAGCATGAACGTGATCTGCCGAATGTTCTCGTAGGAAATGTCCGGGTGCATCGCCTCCAGAGCAAAGACCCGCTCCATGTGCGGCGCCACGTACGCAAAAGGCTGCGGGGGTCCGATCTCGAACGAAAGCGTCAGCAGCAAGATCCTTTCCAGGAGCAGCACCTTGCTCGAGTTGGCCTCCACTTCTCCGACCTCCACGACCTCCAGCAGCGCGTTCAGCCACTCGATGTGCTTGGTATTTGCGGCTTCCTTGTCGTTACCAAGCGTGGCGCTCATCTCCACGGGTTTGCCCTTTGAGTCAACCTTCAGTTTCTTCTTGGCTGGGGCGGCAGGCGACGGCGAGCGTCGATGGACTCCATTGGTCTTGGCCGTGTGAGCCTTATGTCTTGTCATGAGCTTCTCCTGGGCCTGCTCCCGGCACAGCAGCAGGTACATGGAGCACTCGGTCACGTAGCGCACCTTGACGGGGAACTCCTCCGTCTTGCCGGCCAGGAACAGCGCCGCCGTGGCCACCAGGAAGCGGTCGTGGGTCGCGAACGAGTGCAGCATGTAGAACCGCTGCACGAACAACTGCGCGGCCACGCTGGGGGCCTCGGGCATCTCCAGGAGCTGCGCCAGGTGCTCCACGAAGGCGCACGTGGTGCGGCGCAGCTGCTGCTCCACGCGCCACGGGACGCCCGACTCGGTGAAGCTGGGCGTGTGGAACACCGACGGGCTCTCGGCCTGCGCGTTCTCCTTCTCCGCGTCGTTCGATATCGCGCTAGGCGCCTGCAACGACCGCAGGATCACGGCGCGCAGCTCCGGGAAGACCCACTTGCTGGCCAGCTCAGGCGCCATTTTCGGACTGCCAAATGTAGCCATGAAGAAGGCACGCACCTCTCAAAACGCCGTCCTTATTGACTTGAATTTGTAAACCTTGAGTCGATCGGCCCGAACAATTCCTAGAATGAGGCGATCGCACCTATCCGGGGCGGCCAGAAGCAGGTTGAAACCGTGAGGACGCCGCCTCGTTCTGAGATTCCTTGGATGAGGGCAAGCCACCTCAAAACTGATTCATGTTCCGAGACCATGAATGAGGCACGAAAGAGGCTTGCTCGTTCGGCATCTGGCAGACAGATGGCAAAGCCAGCCTTACCCTGCAGATGTAGTCGACAACTACCGGTAGTCATGAAGATCTACACGTCAAGTAAGACCTAGCGTGTTATTTTGCGCATGCGGGACGGTGGCAGCTCATGTCGTTTACTCTGGTATTCGGTCGTAGGCTCCGTGGTCGGAGCTGCCGTCGTCGGGGCGGACGTGGTTGTCTGCTGCTAGGACGTTACCGTCGAGGTCGAGGGCGACTGCTGCTGGAACATGGCGAATTTGGACTAAGCGTCCGACGTGTAGAGGCCGAAGGTCTGCTCGTAAGCCTCCGACTTGCTCGGCGTGTCGAAGAACTGGAAGTAGAACTTCTCGCTCAGGCCCCTGCTCCGCTGCTGGTAGGCGCTGTAGAAGTCAGCTCACCCGAGAGACTGCCGAGGTTGCTCGAGACGGAGCCGGTGGACGACCAGCCCGTCTCGGTTAGCAGCACCTTGTTACCGAAGTTTCATCATGGTCTGCCACTACTTGTCCACAACGTCAACGGCACCGTGGACTGTCGTGTCGGGGTTGAAGAACGGGTGCACGTTCACGCCGAGGACGTCGCAGGCGGAGACGAGGTTCGACCAGATCGAAATGCTCTCTCAGCCGATCACCTCGGTGCTGTGCTGCACGGTGGCGACCTTGACGGACATGCGGCCCTTGATCTAGTTGACGACGTCGATCATGCCGCTGGTCACGCAGAAGGCGCCCGCCAGGTTCTCGTTACCGACCTATGATGGTGTGACCGAAATCGCGGCCTCCATCTGCTCCTGGTAGTCGCGCTGCGGGTACGGCACGCCCAGCACGGCTGCGAGGCATGAAGGTGCGGTTCAGCTTCAAAACTTTCTTACGGCCGCAACGGTAGCTGAAATGGCCGCAGCTCAGCGAGTCGATCGTAGTCCCGAAGTCCGATGAGTTCACAGCGAGCATCCTCACCGCAGTGTTCTCCTATCGGAGACAAACCGGTCTGGGTATCTACAGCTACTGGTAGATGCCCGTCCGCACTTCATTGCCGACGCTGGATTCGAGGATGATGAGTACGACACCTGGTCCAAGAGAAGATATAGCAACCTAATCACCTAGCCGAATTGCAAATGCCACCCGTTTTCCTGACCAAATTGCAATTTCCCCTTTTATTCTTTTTTCTGTAAGACCCCATGGTCGACCAACGGAAGCGGCGACGCTCGCGCTCGCGCTCGCGCTCCGCGAACAAGCGTCCGGCCGTGGAACTGGGCGGGGAGCAGCGTAAAGAAGCAGAGCGCGTGGCTGCCGTCGCCAAGCGCGCGGAAGAACGCGCGGCGCAGCGCGCAGCCGAGCGCAAGGCGAAGGAGCAGCCTGCAGCCGCCTCCACGCTGGAAGATGCGGCTGCGGGTGAGCGTAAGCTCCCGCTAAAGATCGGAGAGGCTGCCGCAACCGCAGAGGAGCCGCCAGCCAAGCCCACGTTCCGCTCCAAGGCCCAGAGACAGAAGGACGCACTCGAGAAGCTCGAGAAGAAGCGGCAGGAGGTGAAGATGCTGCTAGTTTGTGTATTGTTTTTACTATAATTATGCTAATACTGTCGTATTTGTTGTACTGGTAGATGGACAAGCAGCGCAAGGAGGCAGGGGGTGCGCGACGCCAGTTTCTGCAGCGTCAACGGAGCGAGAGGGAGCGGGGGCGAGCACGGGACCGAGGCTCGCGGTCCACTGGAGACCGTCGTCGTGACGATCGAGCTGTGAATAGTTCGAGAGACAGACGGGGTGAAGGGCGTGGAGCAGCAGAGCCTTCGTCTTCGAAGGAGGAGGGCAAGTCGGCGCTGCTGGATCCCAGTGAGGCGAAGGCCCTGCAGGCTTTGAAGGACCAGTATTTGGGTAAGACGGTCAAGAAGAAGAAAGTGGTCAAGGCAAGCGAGAAATTCTCCAAAATCTTCCAGTTTGACTGGGAAGCGTCGGAGGATACGAGCACGGATCTGAACCCGTTGTACGCGAAGAGGATGGATGTGAACCTGCTCTACGGACGCGGCTATCGCGCCGGGGTGGACATGCGTGAGCAGCGCAAGAAAAACTCGTTCCTGGAGGAGCTGAGCCACAAGCGCCAGAAGGAGCAGCAACTTGCGGATGAGACGGATGGCAGCTTGACAAGTGACCAGATCGCGGCCCGAAAGCAGGAGCGCGAGCGGGCTTTGCGCAGCATGCAGGCGCGCGAACGCGACCGCATGCAGGAAATGGCTTCGCGCGAGGCAAAGACTATGGGTACGCACTGGTCGGAGAAGTCGCTGGATGAGATGAAGGAACGCGACTGGCGTATCTTCCGTGAGGACTTCGACATCACGCTCAAGGGTGGCCGCGCTCCCAACCCGCTGCGCAAGTGGGACGAAGCAAGCAAGGTACTGCCCAATGCCGTGTTCAAGGCCATCGAAGAGATGGGCTTCGAGCGGCCATCGCCTATTCAGATGCAGGCTATCCCCATCGGCTTGCAGAAGCGTGATATCATCGGTATTGCCGAGACTGGTTCCGGTAAGACTGCTGCCTTTGTGATCCCAATCATTGCGTACATCTACTCGCTGCCAGCTGCAATGGTCGCGCGCACTGGCGAGCAAGGTCCGCTGGCTTTGGTCATGGCACCCACTCGAGAGCTCGCTCTGCAGATTGAACAAGAGGCTATCAAGCTGTGCAAGTATACGAGTGTGGGGCTGCCTGAGAAGATGAACCCCATCAAGACGTTGTCTGTTGTTGGTGGTCAGAGCATTGAAGATCAGGGATTCCGTCTCCGTGAGGGTGTAGATATCATCATCGGTACTCCTGGTCGTCTGATGGATTGTCTGGAAAGTCATTACCTGGTGCTGAACCAGTGTAACTACGTAGTGCTGGATGAAGCCGATCGCATGATTGATATGGGTTTCGAGCCGCAGGTGGTTGCTGTGCTCGAGAACATGGGATCTCTGCTCAAGTCCGAGAACGAAGAAGAGATGGAGCAGCAACTCACGTTGGCAAACGGTACCCAACCAGATGAAGAGCTCCAGCACCGTCTTCGTGTCACTACCATGTTTAGTGCTACGATGCCTGTTGAGGTGGAGCGTCTGGCTAAGACGTTCTTGCGGCACCCGTCCATCGTCAAGATCGGCGACGAGGATTCTGGCAAAAACAAGCGTATTGACCAGCGTGTCATGTTCATGAACCTGGGCAAGAAGCGCTCCAAGCTAGTGGAGGTGCTGCGTGACATTCTTAGTTCGCAATCAGTGCCGATACCGCGGTCTCGTAAGGAGAAGGTTGTGGACGGCGCCAAGATCATCGTGTTCGTCAACATCAAGAAGGAATGTGACTCCGTGGCCAAGTTCATTTCAAACGAAGGCTTCCGCTGCACAATCCTGCACGGTGGCAAGACGCAGGATCAGCGTGAAGAGAGCCTCAAGATGTTCCGTGAAGGCTATTGCGATATGTTGGTGGCAACGGACGTGGCTGGCCGTGGTCTGGATATCCCGGACGTGACCCACGTTGTGAACTTCGACCTGCCGTCCAAGATCCAGAACTACTCGCACCGTATCGGTCGTACCGGTCGTGCCGGCAAGGACGGTGTGGCCATCTCGTTCCTCACGGACGCTGACGAAGAAGTCATGTACGACCTCAAGCAGTACCTCATATCTACCGAGATGCCTGTGCCGAGCGAGCTCGCGAATCATCCGTCCGCGAAGGCCGCTCCTGGCGTTCGTGACGAGAAGGGCAACGTCATCGCACGCTCCAAACGGGACACCGTCATCTACGCCAAGTAAGGGCAGCAACGACCGAGAGATCTCAACATGCACGTGTTCGGCTTGTCTACGCCATTCGGTGTTCATGCTTTGATTGTTTCTGTTGTTAGCAGTCTCGACGTCGTTGTCCTAGCAGCGTTAGTGTCGAGTGAGCCCCCTCTTTATATATACTAAGTCGTGACCCTGGCCTTAGCTGATCTCTATGGACACGCCGAGGTGGTGCGAGTCGCTATCGTAGTGCCGCAAGTCCATCTGCGCCGACACGCGCGTTTTGAGATGCTTGGACGTGCGCCACTCAAACGCCCCAATCAAGATGCCATCGGAGCCAATCGAGCTCGACACGGCCTCCGCCTTACTCAGCGCGTACTTGCCCATGAGCCGCAACGACCGCTTGTCTTTCCTTCGGTCGAACGCAAACCTCGAGCTCACCATGAGCTCCGGCGACACCGTCTGCGTCAAGTCCAGCTGCACCATCCGTCCTCCGTCATTCCTGCACGAGCAAGTCAGTATCGTCCGTACTTGCCACCTCCTCAAAATGGCTACATGTAGCCATAACAAACACCTACACTTGTAGCAGAGCGAGCAGGTCTTCATGCGTGTAGCTCGTGGCTACATTGAGCGTGGTAAACCTGCCGAGTCTGTCGCTATGGTCCAGTCCGACGTCGTACGCGCCAATGACTCCGAGGGCCAGCGCCCCCATCCTGCCGCCCAGCGTGGCCTGCAGCGTGGGGCCATTGACTGCGTCGATCTTGGCCCCTGCAAAGCAGCTCTGCGTCTTGTAGTCGGCCCCGATGCGCGCGAACGACGCCGGCGCCTTCTCCGTGGCGGACTCCTGCGCCTCCAGCGTGAAGCGCAGGCTCTCGCTGGCCTGCAGATGCGCCTGCAGCGCCAGGTGACGCGACGAGCTCACGCGCAGGCTGGCGGTGAGGACGGAGTTGAGTTGGCTCTCGCACACCAGCGCCGACTCGACGCTGCGCTTGACGGCGGCCTTGAAGAAGGACGCGAGCACGCAGGTCTGCAGCCCCAGGGCCGTGCCGCTCGGCGTGAGCGTGTTGATCTCCAGCGCGTGGCGCGAGTGCGTGCTGGGCTCCAGGGGCTCGTTCAGCCGCGCGTGCTCGGCCAGGAAGTCGGCGTACAGGCTGCTGCTGAGCCCCGCGGTGGCGCGTCGGCCGCCCATGGTCCACGAGAGGCGGGGCGTGGTCTGCGGGGGACTTTTTTGGCGGAGGACCGCGAGCTGCTACCACCGGAATCGTACAGATTGTACGCAGCTGGGAACGAAATGGATGATGATTGGTGGATAATAGTGGGGGAGAGAAGCGCGATTGGCGGATAAGACGGCGGCAAAACTGACCATGTACATGTAGCCATCTCGACTGCAACGTCACTTTCATTCCCGTTTTACACGACTACTACATACTGTAGCTTGCCTTATGAACCCTGTCAATTGCTTAAGGCTGGCGAATGGGGCGATGAAGTCGGGTCCACGCCGCCGGGGCCGTCGATACCTTCCCACGGTTCGCGATGAGGTCGAGCTGGTGATGCTGAACCGCTGCGGCCCGGTGATTGCAGCTGGGAAACTTCATCGGCCGGCACTTCGTTGTGGAGTTCATCCTGCACCACCTCAGTGCTGCTTTGCGTAGGTTCCGCCGTCTTTTCGACATCCTGGTTCTCAGTTGGGCGGCTTTCAGCTGCGCCGCTTTCCTGTCCGACACTCTCAGGCGCTGGTGCATTGCCTTCACGCCTGCGTTCTTCGTGCTGCTGCCCACTGTCGTTCTTCTCTTCCTCCTCCGACTCGTCCTGCAAATCGATGACGCCCGTTGGCTGCGGTCGGGGCACCGAGCGATTCCGCAACCGTTCCAGCTGCATGTTCCTTGCTGCTATCGCTGCGGCGACGGGGTCGCCTGGTGGTAAATACATCGTACGATCTGCTACCGGAGGGGGGCCACGGCGCGGCACCAGCATTCTCGTGGGATCTGGCTCGACCCAATTCGGCGTGTGCGCTGCTGCACCTGTACAGCCTCTAGTCTGGCTGTGAAGCCGGGCGACAACGGCTGAATTCAAGTTGAATGGACGCACATTCATCGTGGACTCCACGAGCTTGTAGAACTGCAGCGCTTGGTCAAACTCCCCCGGCTCCATCTCCATCATGCGCTGGCTGATGCGCTTTCCCACTTCCTGCGCTGTCACGTACTTCTGCCACGCCCCCGGAGGAGGAACCACGCTGCTGTATTCGTGAGCTGGACCCATGTCAAGACCAACTCCATTGACCACGTCTCGAGTAGACTTGCCACCCTGCGGTGGGTCGAAAAAGTATTTCGCCTTCGCAAGCACCCAACGAGGCTCGACATCCTCCATCGGAATGATGGTGCTGCAGCGGACGATGCGCCGAATGTAGAACACGTGCCGGCACGGCAAGTGATGATTTACCATAAACGCACACGAGCACTGCCACCCACGATCTGCTTCGACGCAAAACTCCTTTGAAGGCTCGTCACAGAAGATCTCGTTGGGCGCCACGGCGGATACAAAGAATGATCCGCGCGTTGGCTCGAAGAACTGGTATGCCCCTCGCGATATGGCATAGCGGTACTGCGGGAAAACGAGGCTGCTTGCGGTGGGACTTATTGTGGAAGCCAGTAGTCGCATTTCACCATCGTAGTCCTCGCTGCCAGAGCCACTGCGAGCTGCAGTGTTACTGGAGTTGCTTAGTTCAATATTCAAGTCGTGTATGAACGCGCGCTCCACTACCGTTTGGTAGTACCGGATTGCTGCTACCGTTTCGTCGAGTGCCATCTCCTCGTTAGCAGCCGCAAAAATCTCTTTCCAGGTCGGAGCAAACAGACCATCATTTTCAGAGATGCTGAAGGTAGTAACGCCTTCACGAGCGAACGTAGTCCAGCGATCACGACAGGAATCCCACTTCTCCAGGAAGTAGCGGAAGAATGAGTGTTGTTTCGAGCCCAGCACGTCAGCCATGACAGCGATATTTGCACCGTACACGAGCACAGTGGGGGCGTAAACCAGCAACTGTGCGATACCCGTGAGGCGATCTCGGTGCCACGACGTCAAGTCTTTCCCGTGCTCTGCAATCGCCTTGTGCAGTACACGCACTACGTGAAACTGAGAGTATAGCACGCGAGCTGCAGGAAAGCTCGCTCGCAGCTCCTCTAGCTCAGGCGACTCTCCACTTGGCACGATGAGCACACGGATACGAGGGTGTCGAACATTGTGCGCCTTGAATTGATCGAGTGCGGACCGTAGCGTCTCCGATCGGTCACTTTCCACGATAGCGTGCTGCACGTACTGCCAGTTGCCGAGCGTGTCGTGGGCCATCAGCGAGAACACTCGGTAACTCGAATCAAGTGAATTTCCTTTTGAAGGAGGCATGGAATCCACACGCAGAACTTCCGGAAAGGCCTCGAAAGCCTTGCGCATGTGCTTCGTTTGGAGAGTAATACTTGACAACACCTTCTGCACTTCCACAACAACGCGCACAATGAATATAATACGTCAGCCTTGAAAAACTAGTCCAGAAAACGCACGAGCGAGAGGACCTCGTCGTCGACGAAAATCTTCGCCGCGTTGCCGTCCAGTGCGGCAAACTCGTTCACGTACGCCGCCAGGCGTTCCTCCACGGATTGCAGTACATCCCGCTGGTTTGAACGTACGCGCTTCACACGCTCGAGAAAGGCACGCACGTCCGCCATTGTAGGCACATGCGGCACTTCTGTATTCCCTTGCTTTGGTGCATGTTTCGAAGTGGCTTCAATCTCTTCAGGTCGGGGGTGCTCCCGACCTACACGTCGCCGCTTGATAACCTGCGTCTGGAAACTCGGTGGGACCGATTCCGCCTGCCCAGCCGAAATTGAACTCACAGGAGGCGCTGCACTGACTGCATATACATCGCCTCCAAGGGGGTGGTTGTGCACGAGACTGACTTTCGTCACGCGGATGCGGTAGTTCCCGTCTTCACCGAGCTGCAGCGTCGCGTTCACCTGCACAGAACGCCCCCGCAATCCAAACAGTAAGTACTCCCCTCTCCATGTATCACAAGTCATTGCAGTGTGTACCCTGGCCTGGCACTCGGACGGCTGCTCTCCGTTCCAGCGGGCGTGGGCTCGCGCCGCCTCCCCTCGCCGTTTGTGGGAGCATTGCAGCGTTCTCGTGTAGTCCAGGAAGCTCTCCGGCAGTAGGGGGCTGGGGATCGACCGGCCAGAGCTCGCAATCGACGCCAGCACCTGGTTGCGCGTCTTGACGGACGTCGCACTGCGGCGGCTGAAGGTCTGCGTGGAAGCGACACGTTAGTTCATGGTGGGATGGCTACAGAGAGAGCCCCGCAGAGGTGAAACGCACCTGGTGCGTGCGCTGCTGGTACTCCTCCATGTACGCGAAGAACGCGTCCCAGGACGCGAAGTCGCGGCGCTCCATGCGCGGCGCCATCCATTGCGGGCCGTCCGTGGGCTCCGTCATTTGGGCCGCGTCAGTCACAAGAAAAATAAAGTATGTGATGTGGTACACGCAAATATGAAAATGTAAAAAAAAAAACCAAGTGGCATTCGCCGCAGGAAAGAAGTGACCAGAAGAAACGTCAAGCCGGACGATCGTAATGGTGCGTATGCGTTCCCCGGTGTTCCCTACGTGAAGCGGTGGTTCGCTTTATTCTGACGTACGTTAGGCCAGTTGGATGCTGAGGATCAAGAAGTGGAACCATCAACCAGGCCTCCGACTACGAAGACGAAGCTGCTGGACGTGAAGGCCACGATGCTGGTACTGCTGAGGTTGGTGACGATGCCGACAGTGAAGACGGTGGCAAAGAAGATGATGGTGATGCAGAAGACGGTGACGTACCGAATCAGGTGGGGCAATATCAAGCAAGTCATGAGGGTTCGTTTAAGCCTGACGAGACGATGTCGACGCTCATGGAGCTACCGCAATACACTAGAGCTCAATGTTAGTTACCCAGACCTGCGCTATATATCCGATATCTCGCGATATCCTCCATAGACCACTTCTACTACACAGTGTAAAAACAAAACATGGCAAGACCTACAGAAACCAAACGATCTACTAAGCCCATACAGCCGACTAGTACTCCTGACTTAGGAAGCCCTCGCTGCCACCCGGAAGAGCCATAATGGTAGCCTGAAGGCGGAGATTCCTTTTCTCTCTACTACGCTTTTGAATCTCCACCCATCGCTTTGCCCGTTGGATGCCAATACTGTTTGTCAGGCTTACACATGCTTGAAAAATGACGTCGTAGTGCTTTTCCGCCCAGCGATACTTGTCTGAAGCAATAACCCAGAGAGTGCATAGGCGGCCGAAGAAGTTCTCGACAATGATCCTGTCGCGTGAGAGCGACGGTTTGCCGCATCTTGAGCTCTCGATAGCGATGCTACCGTCAACCCTCGCTGTTTCTTGGCAGGATGAATCGCACGAACCACGTCTGCTAGACCCTGGTATCCCTTATCAACCAATACTGCCCAGTCATCAGAGTACGCATTCACAAGCGGCCCCTCGTCGGGTAGGTCACGCTCGTCGAGTAGTTTGTGGACCACGGGTAGTAGCGGATGTGTTGACTGCATTCACAGAGACTGAACCCTCCGAGACGGAGCTCAGACGACGACGCGAAGACGCAGATGTAGGCGGTCGGCGTGCCGTTGATGAGGCTCGAGTTAGGTCTGGGGGAGAGAACATCGCTTGGCGGGGGTTGGACGACAGCAAGGTTCGAATAGCGAAGTGATCTCTTGGATTCAGGGTGAATTGAAAATTAGCTAGCATCCTATTGTGATTCCGACGACTCGCCCAGGTGACTCTTGCGTCTGATCAGTGACTCGCTGCCGCGTAGTTAACCTTATGACGTGTCTTCTACTGGGGTTTTGGTCACTCAGAAGGTTTTTTGTAGGTTATTCGGTCTCCGGTGGGTAAGCGGCTGTCCAGCATAGATATCATGTGACTATCGTTGAGCACATGCTTTCTGGTTTTTAAAATGTTTTTGAATTTTTGTATATATTATTCATAAAAAAAAGTTACTTTATATTTTAATATAGTTGGTAAATTTTATTATGATTATAACAGATACTCTTTCAAATTTATTTTCAGAAATAAAAAACGGTTACTTAGTAAAAAAATCAAAAATAGTACAACAAAACTCAAAACAAAGTAGCATGGGTACATACAAACTGCTACTAACGTCTACTGAGAAAGAGTCTGTTGCGCAATATCATGAAGTGGGTGTCTGGCCAGCTTTGGGCGAGGATCCAGAACTCGCGACGTTGGCGATGCATATTAGCGAATATGTGTTCAAGCGGGTCGTGGAGCAGCACTCCTGTGTGGTCGGTAAGATATAGATCTCTTCATAGCTGGCAAACCTACGCGGGTAAGACCATCGATCGAAAGCAAACATGTCATTGACACGGTGGTACGAGCCCAGCTTTGTATTTGGTTGTGTGACGTTCCGGAAGGCGTCCTGTGATAGTGCAGTTACTCTACTAGCTGAAACAAATGTGGTTATACATTTGGTGTCTGTAGAAATCGCAGTACGACTGCATATTCATGCAGACGTGCTTGTTGCCGTGCAGACACGTCATGCACTTTCGCTGGAAGAGTAACTACGGGACTGTTATTCCGCCACTGCGAACGTTCTCGACTCGCTGCATTGTTCACAATGCTATCAATAATATTGATGCGGGAGACGTTGGTGTGGGCGGTGTGAACCAGATTAGCTGTACAAGTGAGCGCATTGAGTCTACCATGGCAACAACGGACAAATACATTTAGTGTAAAGCCCTAGCGGAGATTATTAGTGTTCGTATGGCTCTGCAATAAACAGCGACGTATCGCGTGGTCGTGTAATGGATGCAAGATTTCTATGATGCGTTGCAGCGGGGTGGCATTCCAAGTTTCGTTGCTGGAGCCGCAGCTCGCGGAAATTTGGCGCTATATCGCAAATGGGCTCACTTGTATACTGTCCATCTGTCAGGGTCACTGCCTCAAGCCTGGAAGAGAGTGTGTGTGAGTTCTGGATCGCTGCTAATTCCAGCAGATCCACCCCACCACATCCCATCACGTACTGCTTACAAAGAGACCGTGGCTCGTGTGGTGTGTGATGTCTCATCATTCTCGAGCTGATGGTATCTGGCCACACATGGAACGACGGTCTCCACGATCTGTTGCAATACCTACGCATGCGTTTACGTTTTAAGGCGATTGACCTGCAGCCGACAGCAAAGACCCACAATTGAAGCCATCTCGGCTAAGACGACCGAGTCGACTGAACAAACTGAAACGCGATGATGATAACTTTGTTGTGCAACTTCAATTTGAATACAAGAGTATATCTATGATATGTTGACCAGCATCTTTTGCATTTGGTCGTGTCACCAGAAACAAACCGGATACGCACCGTTGTAATGTTCGCGACCTCGTGTCCGCGAAAACGACGAAGTCGGAACGTTCTCCAATCTAGAAAACAGTTTGGTGATGCCTCGCTCGGGCCCGTCATGTAACCGTATATTCCCCCATCGACCGTCGGCAGACCCTAACTTTCTGGGCTCAATAAACCCTAAATTTCCGTGTTTAACAGACGATTTCCACAATCTTTGGGGGTCAACTGAACAATTACGTTAATGTAATGGCCATCAGCTCAATCCGGTAAGGGAACGAGGAGTGGCGGGTCTTTCTTGAGCTTGCCGCGTGTTCTTCTGGAAGAGAGGAGCTCCGAACGCGTCGCAAGCGGGAGCTGAGCGGTAGAACGGAGCCGGTATGCTACTGGTATACCGGTAAGGTAAACTTCATGTGGAATACATAATTCCCTCGCGATTACACCGCTTCAACGACATCAAGTGCGCGTGGATCGACGCACCTCAACAATGGGGCTCACTTCCCGATCCCCCCCAAGCAGCAAGGGCTCCACCGCTCTATTCCAACCCCTCCAACCAGCTAGCGAAGATGCCGACGCTCTACGTGGGCACGTACACGCGCAAGGAAGGCCACGTGGACGGCCACGCCACGGGCATCCACGCGTACTCGTTCGACGACGCCACGGGCGCCTTGGAGCTGCTCCAGGTGACGGAGGGCGCGGGCGTGAACCCGTCCTACGTCTGCGGCACCCACTCGACGCTCTACGCCGTGAACGAGAGCAACGAGCCGTCGCAGCTTCGCCCCGGCGAAGAGACGGGCGTCGTGTCCGCCTACACGATGGGCCAGGGCGGCGAGCTCACGCTGATCAGCCGCCACGAGACCGGCGGCGCCTACACGTGCCACGTGGCGCTGAGCCCCAACGGAGACTTCGTGTCCGTGGCCAACTACGGCGGCGGCAGCCTGTCGCTCTACCCCGTGAACGCGGACGGCTCGCTGGCCCCTGCGTCGGACCACCACCGCTTCCAAGGCGCCAGCATGGTCGTCCCGGACCGCCAGGAGGCCTCGCACATCCACAGCACGGCGTGGACGCCGACCGGGCTGCTTGCCGCCGACCTGGGCACGGACCGCCTCGTGCAGTACAAGCTGGACGCGGCCACCAAGAAGCTCGTGGAGGAGGAGTTCATCACGTGTCCGCTTGGCTCGGGGCCGCGCCACTTCGCGCTCTCCCCGGAGCTTGGCGTGGGCTACGTCGTCAACGAGCTCGACAACACCGTGGGCGTGTACCCGCTGGACGCCAGCACCGGCAAGCTGGGCCACGAGGCGCTGCAGATCATCTCGACGCTGCCCGAGGACTACGCGGGTCCCGCCGCGCTGGCGTCGGACATCCACCTCTCGACGAACGGCAAGTTCGTGTACGCTTCCACGCGCTTCTGCCACAGCATCGCCGTCTACAAGATCCTGCCCGACACGCGTCTCGAGCTCGTGGAGATCATCCCCACGCGCGGCGACACGCCCCGCGACATCCTCGTGCACAAGGACTTTGTGCTGGCGGTGAACCAGGACACCAGCAGCCTCGACGTGTTCCGTGCCGATGGGGAGACCGGCAAGCTCACGTACACGGGCAACTCCATCGAGTGTCCGTCCCCGTCGTCCATGTTCATTGCCCAGTAACTTGTCCGCTCACTACACGTAGGTAGAGAAAGAAAGAGAGGTCACCAGAGCGTGTAAGTAGCATCGTCATCGTCGCTGAAGCCTCGTGTGGCTCAATAGACCTCTCTCATCCTGCCGCTGTGCCGCACTTAGTCGCAACTCTTCATAGACAGACGCGATGCCCGCGGGTGTGGCGCTCGTGACCGGAGGCAGCCGCGGCATCGGCTTCGCCGTGGCTCGGCAGCTCCATCGGCGTGGCTGGCAGGTGGCCATCACGTCTCGAGACTTGGGACGGGCGCAGGAGGCGGCGCAGCACATCTCTCCGGACGTCCTGCCACTGGCGTACAGCTGTCCGCGGCGCGGCGAAGGAGACGCCAGCGCCGAAGCCGCGCAGCTGGTGGCACACGTGTCCGCGGCGCTTGGGGCTGATCCGTCGGCTCTCGTGAACGCTGCGGGCGTCTCCAAGGACGGTTTGCTGCTGAGACTCAAGGACGCCGACCTGGACGAGCTGCTGCTTACGAACCTCGTGGGGCCTGTGCACCTGTGCAAGGCGGTGGCCAGAGGGATGATGCAGCGGCGTCAGGGCAGCATCGTCAACGTTGGCAGTGTCGTGGGCGCGGCGGGCAATGTCGGACAGGTCGCCTACAGCGCGTCCAAGTCGGCGCTGCGGGGTGTCACCAAGACGCTGGCCAAGGAGTTCGGCAACCGCAACATCCGCGTGAATCTGGTGGAGCCCGGCTTCATCTCCACGGACATGACGGACGAGATGGCGGACGCGGCGCGGGACCGCGTGCTGGGCAACATCCCGTTGGCTCGCTTCGGGAGGGCGGACGAGGTCGCGCAGCTCGTGGCGTTCTTGGCGAGTGACGAGGCGTCCTACATCACAGGGCAATGCATCCGCATCGATGGAGGACTGATCATTTGATGTCCACGTACGTACGTACGGAAGCTATTGCTGCAAGATCTGCTCATGGGTAGCATTGCTGCTGGCGCTGTATCCGCTGCCATCAAGGGAGGCAATAGAGTAGGGTACTGTAGCTTGTAGCTATCGCTACGATTGAAGTGTGGACGCGAAGTGGGTGGGTGGCCTGGACTCCGTAGCGGTCTTCTGCAAATGCACATTCGACACACAACAGTTAGTGATTGCAGCGGTAATGATCTCGGATGGTCTCAGGATCTATTCACCTTTTCAGATGGACGAAATGCGAGGACGGATGGGTGTGCCGTCGACCGTCGCTGGTGCCCAAGCTGTGCTTCGTTGATCTCTTTGTTTAACCACGTGATCACTGCATTGAAAAGGCGCACCGCAAGTAGCCATACCTGACGTTAGTTCGTTGGAAAGTATTCAAGCGTGGTGTTGGGCAACGTACCTTGCTGGTTGGATGCCAGTAGCTTGTTGCTGTCCTCCAGTTTCTGACTCAGTTCCTTTATTGTGTCCTGTAGTGAAACACAACGTGTGAGATCTTGGTTTTTTCAGACGACAGCAGAGCGTTCATTCCAGGCTTACGAACCTTTAATTGCGAAACGTGCTCGTCTCTCCTGCGAATGTCTTCCTTGGTCGACTTCAGCTCCAGTAATGCTTCTTCACGCTGAAGTTGCTTTTCCTCGACAAACTAGCGATATACATTCACAAACAAACGTTAGCACGCAAATATGTTTGAAGCAGCAGCAGCAGGAAGCCATCGCACCTGTTCCTGTTGCTTGATAATCTTGGCTTTCATACGCATCTTGGATTTCAGCGTACGGTTTTCGTTCTGTATGCGTTCGATGATCTCATTTCCCTGTGCCACAGAAATGTGCCGTACAGAGTGCTAAGTATCTTGTCGCGCACAAGTGACTCGAATATCGCGAGCTGCTCACCTTATTGATCTCCGAGATGCTTAGCTCGAGCTTTTGCTGAAGTCTTGCATGGTTGTCGCGGTACATTTTCAATGACTCGTCAACTTCCTCGCTGTGAAGTTTTGTCGACTGCAGCAGATCTGTTGTCTTCTTTATCACGTCCTCTTTGTCTGCAAGCTGTTGCTGCAGCGCGTCCGCGCGCACCTGCAAGGCGTTGATCTGCTTCTCCTGTTGGAAGACTTTCTGGTCCAGCTCTTTGTTTTGTGTACGTAATTCATCCACTTCACCCGAGAGCGCACTTCTGCCCTGACTGAGGTCCTGTGACTGCGCTCGCAGGTGATCAATCTGCATTTCGTGCTGGTACTTTTGCTTGCTCAGGTCTTGCACCTGTGACTCGCTTGCCTCGGCTGCTCCCTTCAGTGCTTGCAGCTACCCCACACAAAATCAGAGATTAGAACAGAAACTGCAACTACTTTCAAAGCAAGCACCACTCACCTCTTTCTCGTATCTCTCCACCAGCACATCGATCTTCGCGTTGAGTTCATCCTCGCGTTCTTTCAGTGCAGCCGCCGCAGCTCTGCGCTGCTCATCCAGTTCGTCCGTAAACTTCATCTTCTCCTGCGACAGCGATGACTCCGCCTCATAGCCCAACGCCGACAACTGCTGCTGCAATTTGGCTTCACTTCTCTGTGTCACCTGCAGCTCCCCACTCGTTTGCTTCAACGCCGTCGACAACGAGCGTCTACTCGCTCCCACCTGCGCCAGCCGCGCAGCAAGATACGCTTTAATCGCCGCGTCGTCACCGGGGGAAAACCTCAACGACAGGTGCGTCAGCTGCTTGAACGGGTTCGTCTCCACGATGCTGAATACCGACTGCCCGTTGCTGTCCGACGTGTTCAGCACCGCCAAATAACTGCAACAACAACAACAAAAAACATCAGAAAATCAGCTCCGAATCCCTAGTAAAAAATAAAATACATAGAGGCCCCTTCCTCTCACCTCAACGGAACTGGTCCAGCGGACCTGCTGTGGTGCAGAGCGTCTATTGCCCCGCTCTTGGTCGTCACAGCTCCGTCTTCGGCGTCTCGTTCCTCCTCCTTATCCTCTTCTTCTGCAAGTTTCTTGCTGTCCTTGAGGCAGCACTGCAGCAGCTCGATGAGGTTGGCCGGGAACGTGGCAAAGTCCACGAGCAGCCGCTGTTGCGCCTTGAGCTCGTGGAACTCCTCCTCCGAGACGCTCCAGAGGTACAAGAAGTACGGGTCCGCGCCGTCGTCGTCCGTCATCTCCACGCGCATCACGCGCTCCTTGGCGTTCTTGGCATTGTTTTGCTGCGGAACATAAATTACCGTAAAGTATAAAGTTAGTTTGTGTTTGTCTCGGGGAGGTAGACCGAGCGAGAAGGGGGGGGGACACGCACGCGCACGCCCGCGAGCAGGCGGATGGTGAGCGGCAGCAGCTTCTCGTCGCGGTCCGGGTACTGCACCAGCACGTGGAAGCGCCGGTCGAACAGCGGCGCCTCGCGGTCGTGCTCCTCCATGCCCCAGGCGTCAAAATGCAAAGTATTGTGCGAATGTCGCAGCAACTGCCACCTGTTTTGCTTTCGCCTGGTCGGGGCCAGGGTGAAACGAGCTCTGCACAAAGAGAAAATGTATTTGCTACAAATAATGCTACTTCAGACCACAGGGCCTTAGAAGTTGCCGCGCAGACGGCGGGCGCTGTACTTGTCGGCGCTTGTGTAGGCGCCGGTCTGGGTAGTCACGCCAGCGTCGGCGACGACATCGGCACTAGCGTTGATCTCGCCATTGGCCTTCAGTCCAGCGTTGGCGCCAAAGCCGGCGTGAAAATCACCGACGCCGACATTGAGGCCAACACCAGCCGAGAGTCCGGCATCGCCTTCCAGGCCAGCACCGATGTTAACAGAGAGTCCGGCGTTGCCGCCAAGGCCGACGGACAGACCACTGGCAAGTCCGCCGCCGATACCAGCGTCGACACTGTCGTCATCAGCATAG
Organism: Phytophthora pseudosyringae; assembly: GCA_019155715.1. Lineage (NCBI taxonomy): Eukaryota > Oomycota > Peronosporomycetes > Peronosporales > Peronosporaceae > Phytophthora > Phytophthora pseudosyringae. Next base: position 33,877 of record JAGDFM010000104.1, on the reverse strand, counting down.
GTACCAATGCCGCCGTCTAAGTCAGCATCAACGCCCGTGCCGACCTGCACACCAGCATCGCCATCCGTGTCAATCTCGCCTTCAACGTCATAGTCACCGCCATCAATCGGACCCTCGACCACAACGCTATCATCGGAGCTGTCATCAATCTCTCCATTGGTAGTGATACCAGCATCCGCATCAATGTCGATACCATACTCAGCATCAACACCAAAGTCTACGTCAGCATCGAACTGCGCACCGCCGCTCAGACCGCCGTCGACGTCCACGTTGGCACCGCCGGTCTTGCTGCCAGTCACGCTGGCGTCCACATCGACCTGCGCACCGCCGTTCAGACCGCCGTCCACGTTGACACCGCCAGTCTTGCTGCCGGCCACGCTGGCGTCCACATCGACCTGCGCACCGCCGTTCAGACCGCCGTCGACGTCCACGTTGGCACCGCTGGTCTTGCTGCCGGCCACGCTGGCGTCCACATCGACCTGCGAACCGCTGTTCAACCCGCCGCTTACGGTCCCGGAGGGCGCTGGGATGTCGCCGTTAACGCTCGCAGGACCCTCTACATCGTCCGTGGGAAAATGAGTTTTGCTGCTCACACTGCCTGAACCGCTGAAGCCATTCGAGGGAACAGTGTCAGTAGATCCGTCGTATCCGTTGTTAGGGGCGTTCCCAGTAGCGATGGAGCCAACTTGCTGGGCATTCGACTGGCCTTCAACGGTAAAATCTTGAACCTCGGGGGACGAGACCTTGCTCTTCGGGCACGGAGCGACTGGGACGGTCTGGGCCGGTGTAACAACGTCGTAGATCATCTCGCAGTCTGCAGTTTGAGTGCTTCCAGCATTAGCGGTGAAGTCGGAGAGGGCGACAGCGACCGCGAACAGCTTGAGGAAAGTCTTGCACGACAGCATTCTTGTTGTTGAGAGTATTCGCCAAAGAGTTGGGCTTCCAGAAAGGAAGAGGGTGGACAGGTACACAAAGACGACGGGAACGAGACGGGGGACTCGATTGAACGAGTGAAAGTTGGTGAATGAACTGCCAAACTAGCACTTCCCTGCCTGTGGATTCGTTGTGGGGTCCAGAAGCATTCGAGTGACAACGCAGCACTGAAAAAGCCCATAGGCATGTGCCTCGACGCGTGATAACAGCAGTCGACATCTTAGTGAGGCACAGCATATGAATGTCCACACACTCTCTCGCCTTTGGCAGTTGTCGTGGCCTATACCTACCAGCACACATGGAAGACTCTCTGCTAGTTAATCTTATCCGATTGATGGTATGATAAGCAAAAATAGTATAGGAATCTGCATAAGATATCAACAGGAAGTGAATGGATCTTTTGGTGCCGACAGGCATCACCAATGTAATGAATCCACGCTGGAAATACAACAACAGTGATCTGCGCTGATATTGATGTGGTGATGTTCGCAGTAGGGCAACGTTAAGAGCGTCCAAACCGACATCGTAGCCACTATTTGCATGACGCTAGGTGCGCGAAAACTTGTACACAAAGCAAACCATCCATGATTGTATTCATCAAAACAACTACAACACAAGCCCGAACACACTCTTCTCCTCAAGAAGAGGCTTCAAGGCCACGGAGGCGACGGTTACCGTCACTAATCAGATCAGAGAAGTCAAGACCAGCACCTCCATTGGCTTTTCCCTCCGCGCTCCCACGAACACCACCTCCAATATCACCGGTAATGCCGCCGTGGACGCCACCATTCGCACCACCGTGAACGCCTCCGTTAGCTCCGCCGCTCACGCTTCCAGACACATCGCCTCCAGCGCCAACGCCAGCACCACCGTCAACCTGGCCGCCGATACCACCGCTAGCTCCGCCGTGGACACCTCCGCTAGCTCCACCGCTAACGCCACCATTCACACCACCGTGGACGCCTCCGTTAGCTCCACCGCTCACGCTTCCAGACACATTGCCTCCAGCGCCAATGCCGGCACCACCGTCAACCTGGCCGCCGATACCGCCGCCAGCTCCGCCGTGGACACCTCCATTAGCTCCGCCGTGGACACCTCCGTTGGCTCCGCCGCTCACGCTTCCAGACACATCGCCTCCAGCGCCGATACCGCCACTGCCATCAACCTGGCCGCCGATACCGCCGCCAGCTTCGCCGTGCGCGCCACCATTCGCTCCGCCGTGGGCGCCTCCGTTTGCTCCGCCGTGGATACCTCCGTTGGCTCCGCCGCTCACGCTTCCAGACACATCGCCTCCAGCGCCAATGCCGGCACCACCGTCAACCTGGCCGCCGATACCGCCGCCAGCTCCGCCGCTCACGCTACTAGACACATCGCCTTCAGCAGAGGTGCCATCGTTGCTATTGTCTTGTTTGGTGTCCGAGCTTCCGTCTACGGCACTCTTGTCGGTGCCGATTGTGCCTTGGCCTGAAGGCATGGTTGGCCTTGAAGTTGCTGCATTGTCGACTACTTGGCACTCCAGTGCTTTGCCGGCGGAGGCTGACGCCGTGAAGTCTGACAATGCGACAGCAACTAGGAGCAGCTTGAAAAACGTCTTGGTACGCAGCATTTTTTACGGACGTTGGACAGGAAAACAGGGAACTAGACGCGCCACTTGAGTAGGTGAGCGAAAATTGAAGAATGACTTCGATACTCACCCGCGGATCGCGCCTTTCAGCGTTCTGCAATGCGAGGTGACACCTTGCTACGGACGTGAAGTCCCGCATGTGTTTTCCCGTCATGATCACTGGTATAGCGATACGCACACATGGATAGTCGACAGTCCACTTTGCAGTCGCCAGCGGCCAACAAAAATGGATCTCCTGGCTGTTGGTACTCTTCACGGGCCAGCGTAACAAGTCGGCACTGGATCTTCCAATTGTGTAGTAGTCTTAGGACAGCTGGTAAGCCACGTGATGTAGCTCAGACGCATTTCATCTGCGGTCGGAGACAACAGACGCTCATTGCTCCAGATCAGATTGCTAGAAATACCCCGCGGTATCGTCTGGCCCACGCCCTTCAGGTGCCGGCCACGAAGACTGCGCCAGTATGTTCATCTCTATACTTCGGACATGGCTCCATTGAAATGAACGCATGTGACTTCAACTTCAGGTCTTGCTGGCGAAAGGCACGGCATCCGAACCACGAACGTAGGGTGCATGCATTGCTTTCATTCATTTTGCTGTTCGGTGCAACCAAATCAAGTCACAGGATGCCAAGATTGCGGGAATTGGTTGAGGCTTCGCAGCGACAAGCTGCTCGAGTACGCGCGCATTACGATCGTCAACCACTTTGCGGATGCGCACTGGTGCAGTAGGAGCGATAATGCTGGAGTTTGCGTTTGCCGCCGAGTTAATTCTAGCGTCACTCTTTTCTTGGACGGCAGCCACGTTATTGAGCTGCTTGATCTCCAGCTGTTGAAGCCACCTCAGTGTCGAGCTGCCAGCAATAAACACTTTTCAGACAGTCCGTGTAACCCCGAGGAATATTCTGTTGGTGCTTGGTTGCTGCACAGAACTCGTAGAACTCAACGGCGCCACAAACACCATTAATAAGGAGTGCTCTCGACTGTGTCGATATACCGTGGACTTCTGACCCAGTTCCTAGCTTAAGTAGCTCGGCAAGCGACTAAGTTGCAATTGGGCCCACATCCAATGCGGAATGTCCATTCGTAATCAAACCTTGGCGGAGAAAGCTTGTGCATCGCTCCGTCGTTGCCTTCTCTTCATCTACATCGTCACCTTCAGGCTCAGGCCACAACGAAGCCAAAACGCTCGGTTTCCCCTCGGTAACAGGAGCATTAGGCAAGCACTGCGTGGGTATATCTTAGAACGTTGTCCACCCAGCGTAAGACGACATCAACCTTGTCGATGATGCATAGTCTAGAACAACGTGCGCTCGCTCGCCTTCGTACGCGCCTTACTTTTTTGCTCGAAAGCATCCGCACGAACGGGCTCCACTGGTGGCTTGCAACTTTGCTTCCCACTGTCTTCGTCGGCTTCTTCTTCGTCCTCCGGGGTCAACCCTTTCCAAGGAACGTGAGACCTGGTCCCAATCGTCACAGCCAATGCTGCCTTGCACTGCATTCAGTGTTCAACCTCGCGTGCTTACTGCTGTCGTTGGTGGCAAGTGCCTGGGAACAAACTACGATTTCTCGTTACCTGGTACTTTCGCTTCCTCTTCCGTTGTCTTTTGCCTTCCAGCGCCTCCATCGGCTTTAGAACCCCCCGCGTCTTCTTCCAGCTACTCGCCCATTTCTTCGTGCTTCGTGCCGACATCACTGTTCCTGGTTGACTTACCCACTTATGCAGAACTCGGTAGAGCCTCATTCCCACGTCACCGACGAAGTAGATTTCGTGGATAAATTCGAGCAGGCCATCAATCCAAATGGTGGGGGTGGCGAATGAGTGTCTTCTGGCTTTGGTGTAAACACGAAGACTTTCGCACGCTTGGGACGGAATTCATCCATAACGCAAGCACTAGCCATACCTGCAAACTGGATCCGTAGTGCCATGAAACCCTGGTCACTTAAATCATTTCCAGCAAGCTCGAAAGTTTCGTAAGGTCGGGAATTGACGAAGGTGGCGTTTCTACAGGAGGCCTCGGCGGTGGAGCGGCGGGTGCCCCGATAGCACTTTACTTTTCTTTAGCAGGAGCAGCGACTGAGGTTTTCTTTCCACCTGCTGCAGGTTCCTGTGCTTCATGGTGCTGGGGTTGCTGGCTTTGAAGCTGCCAACTCACTCTTTCGAGAGGCATGCGTGATGAGATCGATACCAGCCGTGGGACACTTCTGCTCCCTGCGGGTTTGCTTCGGCTCCTCCATCAGGCACCTCGTTTCCGACCCCACCAGGAGATACAGCCGCATGCAGCAGGAGGTCTTTTCGACTTTGGCCTTGTACTTCCAATCGTCGAGCAAAATACCACGTCTGCTTGAGTTGCGCTCTCCACTACCCCGGCGCACCCCGCAGCGAAAACTGCAGCGATCTTTGCTGAATCAAGCTTTTAATGATAGCTGTTTCTGCTTCTGTACCTTGTTCGTCACCCCTTTGGAGCTTGCTATCTTCCCGTTTCTCTGGTTACTGGATGTGTTGCACGTACCTTTTCTTTCAATTCTTCTTTGGCGGCACTACGAAGTAGTTTGTACATCTACTTGGACAGGAGGCCGGCCCAACTCGTTTACAAGAACGATTGTATGGACAGCCGGGTTGATACCTGACCGCGTGCTCAATACCTTGTTCAAAGATTCTGCTTCCGGAACAACTTTTCCGAGAACAAAGGTAGCATGCTGGGCCAATTCTTGAGAGAAGCGCCACGCCAGGTCGATTTTGGGAGTGACACCATCGACCTATGCTTTGGTCTCCGTTTTCACCACTGAAAACCACGGAGCTAGATCCAAGTTTACGTGAATCAATATCACTCCAGAGTCATCAAACTGCTCGGCACGTGGTGTTGTCGGTGGAATACCAAGTGCCCTCTCCAGGTGGCAGCACGCTCGTTGTAGCTGCCGCCTTAGTCATCAGGCCACATTCTCTGAGCTCGTCGCTGTTCCTGCAAAGGCTGATGATCCTGTTTCTGCAATAGCGCGCATAAGCGATTTTCCACACACCCTACCCTGGCGGCTTGTACGACCGGCGAATTGCTCCCAACATTCCTAATTTTCGCGATTTCACATATTACTGGCGTGTCAGTTCTTCAGCTTCGACCTTCCCGACAACACACCGTGCACAAGCTCCCGAGTCTTTCGTACAAGCGTTCTTGGAACCAAGTGCTCTGGTACGGTGCGGCGTAAGCTGAAAACTCATGATCGCAAATGTTTCCTGGAGGTCGGGCGCAAAGCGCTTATCTTGGCTTCTAGCGCTGTATGGCGAGCATCCCAAGTTTTGACACGGAAGTAGTCGCGAACCGTTCAAATTCTTGTTCTTCTCTTCTAGCGTAGGGCCCAGGCACATGGATCGTCAACTCTTCATTCTCATCTTCAAAAGGGGATCACCACCATTGATAGTGAACAATTGTACTGCCATCATTGGTAATCGACAGTGAGCGTTGCTCTTGCTCACCCACTGGAGTATAGAAGCTCACACGGAGGATTACCGTATAGAATGTCGTTGTTCTCTGAACTTGAATCATACTCTTCATCGTCATCCGCAACGTGGGCAATTCGTAGACTGGGGCCGACAAATTGATTAATTCCGGGAGATCGTAATTGGGGAGGGGGCTTGCCTACGAACGTAGTTTACGGCTTCAGCTACGTTCGACGAAAATACTCGAACCGATTCCTCGTCATCGTCGTCGATACCCGACTCCTTGGTGGCACCTGATGCCCACGCGAACAAATCGGTTGTTCCAACTGCTTTGGCTACTGGCGCGGCGATCCACCTTGTGGGGTTGCAGCACCTCAAGTTGCTTCCGAAGGCGCTATTTCTTGCGTGCAAATAACCTCCTAGATCTTTTCTCGAGCTTGGATAGCGGTCGTGAGGTCTCGTGCTCACGGTTCACTTGATTATCATGATAGCCCAGTGGTTGCCGAACTATGGGGTCAAGTTTTGTCGTGCTTCTCACAAATAGGATAAAACAATCCGTTGAAGATATTTCCAACAGGAACAAACCGCGTGACCTCATATCGACGACTGACGGGTCAAGACATCCTCGCCCACTCTTGTCACTCAGCGGTCTAGCCTTTTGCAACGCGTGCCACATTCCTCGCTGCTCTCGATGCGTAGCTGTTCGACTCATCGCAAATTCCTGAGGTGCTTGACCTCCCTTGAACGTCTCCCAATCGCGATTCATCTTTCGCCACTTGAGCAGCACATTTTGCTCGACCCGTTCGTGGATCGGGAGAGAATTCAGCCACCGCCTCCTCTTGACGCTTTCGAGAATCGTTTTCTATATCTTGCTGCATATATTTCCACATGGGGGGGGGGGGGGGGGGGGGGGGGGGGGGGGGGGGGGGGGGGGGGGGGGGGGGGGGGGGGGGGGGGGGGGGGGGGGGGG
>JAGDFM010000104.1:0-26907 GCA_019155715.1 Phytophthora pseudosyringae | reverse complement strand
CTAAAAGATGCCGCAAAAAAACCCCCCCCCCCCCCCCCCCCCTCTGCCAGCTCGGCAGCACTCGGCGTCAGTTGAATTTGACTCATCGTCCTCCGCTTCATCAACGCCACCATGTTATGCGGTGCTACAGACGTGGCCTAGGCCTCACAACGAGGATCTTCCGGGCCTGGTCCGTTTGGCGAGCCCGTTTTTTATGTTGGCCGTTCCCATTCGTCGAAGTGAGGCTCGACGACTTGGACGCGGACTCATTCATCGCGCCGCCCCTTACTTGGCCAATGCAGCACGGGGCGCCACTAGAAGGCGCCGATTGGCAAAAGTCGCGGATCTTTCGGGAATGCCTTGGCCGGAAGGAGGCAAGCGCCTGCCGCTCTGGGACGCGATCTACAGTGGAGACATCGTGGCTGCCCAGAAGCTGCTCGTGACGAAGGCCGGCGCAGCGCAAGTAAATGCCCCGCACGGGGTACGTCCGACGAGCTGCACCCGTTTGCAAATAAACAGCATGACCTCAGTGCTCACATCGCGGTGCTAGCTCTGGCAGCAGACAAGTGTGCATGTGGCTGTGCAGCACGGCCACTCCAAGCTCCTGAAGCATTTACTCTTCACCAGCGCCGACGTCAACGCCCGGACGGTAGGAGGCATCCAATCAGCTACGGCTCCTTCTTGACTATTGTGGTGATCAACTGTGCCTGCACGTAGATCAACGGCACGACTCCACTGCATCTCGCTGTGGAGATCAACCGCAGAGACATCGTGCAGGACCTGCTTCTCGCAGGCGCCAACCCGCTACTCTGCAACGTACAGTGATCTATCTATCCCCCCCACTCCCTGCATTTCACCTCGCTCACAACTGATTCAGTTCTCAGGTCAGACCCCTCTCCAGTCAGCCGTGAGTCTCGGGCTCAAGCCCATCGCGATGTTGCTCCGTCAGGGTGTCGACAGCCAGCAAGCTCGCGCCAGTCTCGAAGCCGCAGCACACCAAACAGCAAAGCGTCGGCAATCCGTCGTTGCAGGCCGACCTGCACCGCCCAACAACTAAACAAGATATAGCACATCAGACATAATCAAAACCCAAACACGTACCCATCCATTGGACACCGCGGACCTGGTAGCAATTAGCCGTGTATTGTCCTCATTTGAGTCGGGTCAAGTTCATTTTCTGCATGCTTCACCTTCCCGCTTAGAACAGCGGGTCGTCCTTCATGGGGGCACTGCCGCCCTTGAGCGACTCGGGGGCGGAGAACAGGCGGTCCACCCCGGACAGGCCGAAGCTCTCGAGCGGTTCTCCGTCCGGGTCCACGGCGGGGAACACGCCCGTCGTGTCGTTCCTCTTCTCGATGCCGAACAGCGGCGGGTTCATGACGCTCACTGCGTGCAGCTCGTCGGACTCGGCCTCGATCTCGATGGCCTCGGCGGCGTTGAGCGCCACGAGCGAGCCCTCCGCCACGTCCTGGACCTGGCCGGGGCCCTCGCCCACGTCCAGCAGTCGCACGCGGCCGCTGCCGCGCGTGACCAGCAGCGCGTACACGTGGTTCTGGAACTCGAGGCGCACCGGGACGCCCTTCTTGAGCACCTCCTGCTGCACCGAGAAGCCGCACTCGTCGTTGCGCACAAGGTAGCGCCTTCAACATGTCAGAGTGATGGTCATTCTTTAAAAAAAATCAAGAGACAACCCCTTACCGCGTCTCGAGCGCGCCGTCGTCGCTGGTGATGACGCGGTGCTTCTGGCGCACGTCGTCCAGCGAGCGCACGAGGAAAGACGAGGGCGCCGAGGCGTGCAGGGAGCGAGCGAGCGGCGTGGAGGCCTTCGCGGCCAGCATCGACAGCCTCAACATGGCGCAAGTGTCAGTGGAAGCAATGCGATCCGATGAATGCGCATCACTGGTTTTACGTACTTAGTCGGATATGGCGTACTTAAGTGCGTGACTGTCACGTCTTTTCGCCGCGTATTATCCTCCAATCACCGCGCGTCGTTCCCACTGTTCTCTCCGGTAGTATCAGTCCGATAATAAACCGACGGAGAGAAGATGGCGCGTGAGGACGGAGGATCGACGGACGGCGTGTGCGCGAGGGCGGCGCGGCCGCCGCCCTCTGCGCGCGTGCACGGGCTTCAGCTGGCGTGTTTCCGCCCCAAGCGCCGCTTCCGACTGGCCACGGCGGCTATGAAGTCGCAGGAGGGGGACGCGGAGCTGGCCTGCCGCTGCGAGCGCCAGGTGCTGCAGTGCCTCGTGGACGTGCAGCAGCAGACGGACGGCGAGCTGGACACAGCGGAGAATCTGCACAGGTACCGACTGCGCAAGTGGGGCGAGCGCTTCGCCGTGCGCGACTGGGCGCAGGAGCGCGTGTGCCAGAAGTGGAAGGAGAACCAGAAGCGGTTCACAGAGCAGGACAAGGAAGCGCAGGAAGACGACGCCAATAGCAAGAACCCGCCGGTCAAGTCGGTCAAGATGTCCTTTTCCACGTTCGCCACGGCGGCGGAGTTGATGCTGCACTCGCGCCAGTTCGACGCCCTGTTGAGGGCCGGGGTGCCGCCGCAGCTCCGAGGACAGGTATGGTGGATGTGCAGCGGCGCGGCGGGGCTGCGCCGTGAAGCCAAGGAGTCGTATCCGGCACTGTTGCATCGACTGCACACGCTGAGCAAGTGTGCGGAGATGGACATTGAGAAGGACCTGCCGAGGACGTTCCCTCTTGCGCTCCGCAAGTCGATGCGGCGATCTCAGGAGCTGTCAGGAGACGGTGACAACTTTGGAGAACTGCGACGTGTACTGCAGGCTTATTCCCTGCGCAACCCAGCGGTGGGATACTGTCAGAGCATGAACTTTCTAGCTGCTGTACTGCTGCAGAACATGGGAGAGGAAGAGGCCTTTTGGGTACTGGCAGCTATTGTGGAGGAGCTGACTCCGCAGTACCATACGCGTACGATGACCGGTAGTCGCGCGGACCAACGTGTCTTCTCGGACTTGGTGACCCAGAAGCTCCCGGTATTGGCGAACCACTTGCAAACGCTGGGTGTGGACTTCGAGCCGTTCACGCTCAAATGGTTCCTGTGCCTCTTCTTGAACACGCTGCCGTTCGAGCCCGTGATGCGGATTTGGGACGTGTTCTTTTGCGAGGGCAGCCACGTACTACTACGAGTGGGGCTTGCGCTTCTTAAACTCAACCAGCCTCGCATCATGGCGTGTGACGACGCTCTTGACGTGTACGAGATGTTCAAAGTTTCGCACGATACGTTGCAGGAGCTGACAGCGCCCTACCGAGCAGGATTGCTTAACCGAGACGAGTGTGTCTGTGATACGTTGATTCGGCTCGCAATGGACAAGTCCTTTCTGGGGATGATTCCGTTTGACTCGCTGCACGAGTTGCGTCAATACTATCGGGGCGAGATCAAATCGGAATTGGAGGAGGCTGAAGCGCGACGCCTCGAGCGTCAACGCGCTGATGCAAAGGCAGCAGCAGCAGTAGACGACGCGGATGATACTTCCACCAGCTGCAGCTCTCCCGGTGACAGCGCAGATCGTGCGCTGATGATGGAGTACGACTTCGTGGACGACTACTCGTGCAGCTCTGGTTCGGAGGCGTCTCCAGCGCGAGAAATTCGGTTTATGGATTTGTACGACAGCGACGACTCGACCGCTGACTACTTTGTGGACGTCATGTACGACTTCTCCCTGCAGCACCACTGCCGCTAAGCAACCGCTATGACCAGTACTTGCGGGCTCGACTGCAAGACGGTGCACCAGCCGCGGAAGTCCGCGTGAAGCCGCTTGAGGTATCTCGCTAAGCGAGATAGCGTGCCGCTAGGACGGAGGAGAGAGAAGAGGTATCTATTTTATTTGTTTGGACCAGACACGATGCACGATCAGGCAAGACACAATTCGCGCCGTTTACTCGCTTGTTTACATTTGACTCGCTCGGCGAGTATTCTGGCTGCGCTATTGAGGTCTATCATACACAATTGCAACCTAAGGCTTGGGATGCAGCGCGTTGTAGAGGAACTCCACAGCTTGCGTATACGTGGTGGCATCGCGCTGGTCGTAGTGTTCTCCTTCAACGCGAAGGATTTTGGTCGGGCCTGAGTACTTGGTAGCAAGTTCTTCGCTCTGTTCCTTGGGCACATACCTGTCATTGCTTGCAGCGACGAAGAGTGCGGGAGCATAGCAGAGCTCGACGAAGTCGACAGGACGCAGCAGCTCGATATCCACGTCGGTGCGTTTCCTGACGCTCTTGTTGATAGCACTCATGGCCACCTTCATGACCGCCTTGGGCACGGGGAAGCCCTCCTGCTGCATCTCGTGCAGCAGTCCTTCGTTCACCTCCTTCATGGACGCGTAACCGCTGTCCAGCACGATGGCGCGAATAGGCTTGAACAGCTTCGGCGACTGCCCAGTGCGCAGCACGTGCGGCAGCGTCTGCAGCTTGGCCTTCATCTTCTTGTCCGCCGCCCCCGCCGCACGAATGGCAACGTTGGCAATAACGGGGAACACCCCCATGCTGTGCGCGTACAGACAAATGTCCGAGACGGACTCGTCCTTCTCGAGACTCTGCAGCACGGCAAGCAGGTCCAGCGATTCGTTCCAGCCCATGGTCACGTAGACGCCGTCCGACAGCCCCGAGCCGCAGCAGTCGAAGGCCAGCACCGAGAAGCCGCGCGCCAGCGCTGCATCCCGCACCCGCAGCGCGTCCAGCCGCGAGCCGATGTTGGAGTGCAGGTAGACGAGGCAGGGCGACACGGCCGGCACGCTGCTGCCCTGCGCGAAGAGCCGCCAGTGCGAGCAGTGCACGCGCAGGCCGCGCTCGTTGTACACGTCGAAGTCTCTGCGCTTGGCCTGCGTGACGTCGTCCTGTGTGGGGCCCACCGAGAGCTCGGCCACCTGGAAGCGCTCGGGCCCGAGCTCGTGCACGTCGTAGAGCGCGCGCTTGGGGCGGATGACGAGCTGCACCACGTCGCGGTAGCCCTTGCCCAGCAGCTGCTTGGCGCTGGCGTCGCCCGTGCCGCCGAGGCGCTTGAGCTCCGCCTCCAGCTCGCCCTCGGCGAAGATCTCCATCTCGCTGGACACGCCGTTGCCCATGGTGGTTCGGTCAGGTGGTTGCGCCCTGGAGCGGAAGCGCGAAATGTCAGAGGACCTCTGGCAGTTACCAGATGTGCGATTTTCGCTAGCGAGTTGGGCGGGTTTCGAGCAGGATTGACGAATGGAGGAAGGGAAACGCGCGTAAACAAACGTCACGTCGGCCTCAACGGCGGCAACTTGCTGTACATGCACCTATCATATATATATAGATAGTGCTAAGGTAAGTTGGTGAACACGCACGAAAGTGTGGAAGTCTCTGCGCCGTTCGCTGCTTTATCTCGTGAATTTGAAAGGTTATTACGTGGATTGCCACCAGATGCCCAGGCGCTTGAGTATGTAAGGGTGAGCGCAGGCACGATTTCGTCACAGGGTGTGATCGACGAAAGACATTTCACTGTTCGCGTGGCGTAATTGTCGCTGCCCGAGCTTTCCACCACGTACGCTGCGCCATCCGCAAGAATATACGTAAATTCGGTCTCACCCTCGACAAATGTGGCGAAGCCATCGTAGCGCACGCTGGCGCTGCCCTTGGAGATAACCGGAGTGGCAAAAACTTCAAGGACGGACTGCCCATGGATCTACATTGCCTCGCCCCTGAGGATGAAGTGGGCGAGTAGTGACGGGGATCCAGCCAAAGGAGGCGCCAGCACTTCGTGACCCTGCAAGTTGTCGTCCAGAGAGGCTACCACCGTCGCGAGGTACAGCAGATAGGCAAGGAATCCCGCTACTGTTTTTTTCGCTTGCATTATTCTGAAAATGGGCTCGTTGGTTGTGTCCTCTTCTTCTGGAACGAGTAAATTGCCGAGAGATTGACTTTCTGTGGCTGGAGAACGGCGGGCACAGCACATCGCTACAACGACAACATAATCAAGCGTAATGGCGAACATCACGTGTATTAGGCCACAGGCTAAATTAGTGTTTATCTGTAAATTATGGATGCATTGTGGATGCAGACTTAATGCTCGAATGGGAACTTTTCCAACTGTAAAATTTGCTCTTTCATATTTGTTCAGCGCCACAGATCAGTGATCGGTGCAAATTTTCATAGCAAATGTATTGAAAAATTCCCAATCGAGTGATATCACATACGAAAAAAAAATTTGGTTTGGCGTTTGCGTACATATAATCTGAGACTAACAACGGTCTTCTTGGCCAACAGTGGGGCTTGTTTGCGTGCCTAATGATGAACGGCTCTCGCAAATCTAAGCCGTCTGTATTGTGCTGCCGTGAACAGAGCCAACTCGCCCTTGGCTTTCTCTGCTAACTTTCGCTGAGAGAGAGATGAGTTCTTGTCGTGCCATTCGACAATTTTTGCTTCTACTCGTCTGTCAGGCTGCAATTGACAATTTTTTGTAAGGATTGTAATTTGAGCAGAATTTTAGGATGCGCGGCAGACACTCTTAGGTGTGTTTCGGGCTAATCGGGTAACGCGGGTGTGAGCGGAACTTCCTGTCATGGACGAGTTGTCCACGGTGAAGCAAGTTACGGAGCTACGACTGGGAGAGTGTGTGCTCCACTCTTACAAATTCCAGTACCTCGAACGTCCAAAATGGAGCAGCTTTGCATCCGGTCCATCTGTTGTATAATCACCCTATTGTACTTGATAGGAAGTGTGTCCACCGATGGTATTAAGTTGGCCATGGTTTTCTGTACCAAAGTTGGTTCAAGTCGGGTAGCGTGAGTGGCCAACGCAAGAGTTCTCAGTATCGGCCGCTTGTTTCTGGGTTGCTTGGTGCCTGACTGCCTTGTGTTCGACAGGAGATTTTAGATAATGAAGAGACCGCAGACTGGCAAAACGAAGAGCACCCCAGATGAGACGCTATATTGTGCCCACGCTGCTCGAATAGTACACTTGAGCCGCTTTCTGCGTTCACTCCGGCTTGTGTTCCGACGCATGCGGTGCGGTAACAGTGCCACGCAGCAATCAAAGCAGCCACTGCTTCGATATTAAAGTACAACCTAAGTCGGCTCTAAGGCCCGCATTCGTCAGGTGTCCATATTTTGGAGGTATCAAAACGCAGGTATTGAGCGAAGAATACATTAATGTTGAGGCGCCACTATGAAATCCTTTGCGTTGCGGAAAACCGACACAACACTTCACGGACTTCGAGCGGGACTGCCCAGTTGTTTGCCTTGATTCGAGTTCGGTAACACCTAAAAGGGAATACTGGACACACTGTACCGTGAATATCCAGAGCTTTCTGGCCAACGCAGGGCATTATTATAGTACATGCATATATTGGTTGGAGACTTGAAATAATAATCAATTTTTGAATTTGCACGAAAGTACTTCATAAAACAGACCAGCCGTGTAGTGCACGCTACTGACGGAGGCCATCTTCGTCATCAATAAAGACCAGGAAGGCAAGAAGTTTGCCACTGCTTGCACTGGGGGAGGGGGGCAAATTACCCTGCAGATTCGCGTGTTTTATATGTCCTGCCCTATTTTACTACAGTAACCCCGTTGACGAACAACTTTGTACCGCTTGACTCTGTATCTGCTTTTTGACATGCTTTCCAAATGCTCGTTTTAATCTGGAAATCCTGTGTACTATCGATTACTTTCAATCGCGGCCAAGCCACCCACCACGTTGTCGGTGTTGACGCTCGGATATTCGGCAGAAGTTGATGCAGCAGAGCTGCCTGTCGGGTTTGTTGGAGTCCGAGCTGGGGGTTGGGGGGCTTCTAAAGGAGGAGGGTCAATGGGGTCTGTACTCGCGCGATTGTTGGCATCTGGAGACGTATTTCTTGCAATCTACCCATCGAAAGTTCACAAGTCAGCTACGAGCTCAATGCATTTGAAGACTCTACCTTGGGTTTTCACTACGTACGCGCGAGTAGGTGTATAGATCCACCGGTCGAACGACCAGACCAGTGTTGATTACTACCACCAGTGTGGTGACTTCAGTAAGAAGCGTGTTTACCCAGGCGTATCGCCAATAACCTGGCGGTGTGACCACTACGAGCTGATCAATAGAAAAGGCAAAATAGTTAAGCGAAAATAACGCGACACAAACAAAGAGAGCTGCATGCCAGCAAATACCCGCTAGGATTCTTACATCCAGCAGCAGCAGGAATGTGGGCATGAGCAGGTAGCCAAGAAAGACAAAACGAAATCGCCTACAATGCAAAAAAAAGTCAGTGCCTAGCTCCAAAACCAAAAGCAGCGGTAGGTGGTACGCACTGGAATTGCTCGAGCTTCATATACGTGAGTGGTGTCACAAAGCAGTTCCATCGCTCATAATTGACTGCGAGCTTTAGCTGTGCGATGGTGAAGTTCAATGCAACGATGACGCCCAACATCATCATAGACTGCAGAGCGTACTCTGAGAGTAAAAATCCACGGCACTTCGGGGCATCGGTTGGCCGACACATCGCCTTACTGACGGATACGACGAGGTATATCACCGCAAGCAACAGCAGCGATAAAGTTTCTTTGCGTGAAAGACGAGCCCGAGTGATTGACCAGCCTAGAGAACCGAGAACGGATACTCCCAGCAATGCAGCACTTGTGACGCTTTCTCCGATGTCCTGCGCAATGTCGAGAAACACGTTCACCTCACCACGCACACTGCGCTCACTGTAAAAGGCGATTTTCAAAGCGACCGAGAGCGTCTTGGATTGCAGCGCTGCTTGAAACACGTAGCAGATTTTCTATCCCAACAATGGCGAATAATGTACGAACAAGTAAACCTCACAGCGGCAAAAAAGTGAAAGGAAATGTCTCCTTACCGAGACGTTGCGGCGCCAAAAGTAGCACTCCAGTATCCACAGTACCATCGCAGCGAGGTAAACCACAAACAGCACTACGAACACATTAGCAGTCTTGCTTTGGTCTTACTTGACTGAACCACTATCCAGATTACCTTTGTACAGTGGTCGCAGCCCAAGCTCCTGAACACCCAAATGCTCCGACAGCACGCCGTCGTGTCCCAAATTCACCATGCTTGCACGGCCCTACCTCGATGACCATCAATATAGCCATTATCAAACAATAGCTACTCTTCACTTCACCAGCTCTAACAGTCCGTACCGTGACGTTCACCGAGACATCTCCACAGACTTGCGCCTGCAGCGTGTACTGACTCGCCTTACGAATATCAAACTTTAAGGTCCACGGCAACGTAGCCTGCGGGTCAGGAGGCGGGACAGCAACGCGCATCGCAGCAGGATAATGACACAGCAAGAAGTCGCTCCGGATGTGCACCTCGCGCAGCTTGATCACCGCGTAGGCACGCCACTGGTCGCTGTCATACAGCGTGAAGACCGCGGGTACTGCACTTGTGAGCGTCGTTTCCTTCGCCGCAACGACGTGAAGACCCGTCACCTGCAGCTCCAGCCTCGCGCCTTGCTCCATGCCAAACGCAGGGATGACGGACTGCGTGTTCCAGCGGACGTGAGGTCCCCCCACGGTCGTCTGCCGCGCCAGTAGCGACGCCGGGTCCTCATACACGAACCGCAGGTCAAACGCCGTCTCTACTGCGCGCACGCAATACGCCACCGCGCCGCAACACAGCGCCGAGCACCACGCGAGCCTCATCCTTCAAAATGATACCTTCCTCAAAGTGTAGCCATCTCTCGCGAAACGACGCATCCGCTCATTGGGTAAAACCCGTCGTCATAACGTCTGTAATTGGTCAAAATCCCGCTTGAACTGGCGTGATCACCACTACCAGCGTAACGGGCGCGGGGCAATGGCGTCGTGCCCTTCCTGCCGCGCCGGGGCCTCCCCAGGCATGCGCCTCTGCTCGCAGTGCGGCTTCCGCTTCCCCGGCTCGTCCTTATCCTCATCCGTGGTCGCCACGCGAGCTGTTGGCAGCTCTGCCACCTCCGCGGGCATCAGCCGGCGCAACGTCCCGAAGGACCGCGCCAAGAAGAAGAAGAAGAGCGACAAAGAACGAGACAGGAGCAAGGAGAAAGACAAGGAGAAGGAGAAGGTCGACGTCCCTACCCCCGCGGCGGGAGACGAGGCCGCTGCCATCTACAAGAGGATGCTCGCGGCCGTCCGGGGCGCCAATAGGGACCACGACGAGGTGGTCTCGGCCTTCAAGGCCGACTGCAAGCAGTACGGACTGGGGGAGCTGCGCGCGCGCGTCTTCTACGAGAGACTGCACACGTACTTCGGCAGCGAGCTCATGCTGGAGCACATGCTGCCGCAGCTGGCGAGACTCATCCCGGACGACAAGAAGAGGAAGAAGCTGGTCAAAGCCCATGTCAAGAGGAAGAGGGCGGGAGGCGCTGCAGCTTTAGGTGCTGCTGCTGCTACTGCTGCTACCAGTGCAGGAACGAGAGGCTCCGCTGCGGCTTCTCGACGCCCTGTGTCGAGCCCAGGTGTGGCGAACCCGCCGCTGCCCGTGCAGATGCGACCGTCTGGAGACAGACGACCGTACTCGGCGTCGGAACTGATCCGACGCGACAGTATTGACAGTGATACGTCGAGCAACACGAGCGGGGAGCTGGTCCCTGCAGCGTCCACGGGGCCGGCGTCCAGACTGACCATAACTCGGTATGCCGACTACCCCAAGTGCGCCATCTGCAGCGAGGTGTTCGACATTAAGCGACGGAGACACCATTGCCGGAAGTGTGGAGCGAGTGTGTGCCATTCGTGCTCCCCGGCGAGGATGTTGATTTCCCCGGACCAAGTGGCGAGCGAGAGCATGAAGAAGAAGTACGACCCGGCCCATCCACAACGGGTCTGCACGATCTGCGCGCCGATCCTGCAGTGCTTCCAGGACGGATTGAACACCCAGTACGCGAACTGCCACAAGGAGAACCCGCACGAAGCCAAGACTCGACTGCACCTGCCGTATAGTCGATCGCTGGAGAGCGCGTGTCGCTCGGCAGCTGACATTCTAGGCAACTTCTTCCGACCTGACTTCGGTGCTGACAGCGACCGCTACATTCCAGTGAACTTCCTCAAGCGGGCACAGGGCATTGCCTTCCTCACAGTTATCAAGGCTGGACTGCTTATCACGGCCAAGATGGGCACGGGTATCGTGATTGCCAAGCTGGATGACGGCTCGTGGTCTGCGCCGTCCGCTATCGGCACCGCGGGTATTGGCGGTGGCCTCGAGGGTGGAGGGGAGCTGATTGAGTTTATGATCATTATGGGCTCCAAGAACGCCGTCAAGGTTTTCCACCGGACACAGGTGAACGTCGGTGGTGGGCTGAGCGTGGCGGTTGGACCGTATGGACGCGATGCAGTGGCGCAGGCTGCTGCTAGCCGAGGTGGCTTCAACGCGAACTACAGTTACTCTCACAGTCGAGGCCTCTTTGCAGGCATTTCGCTGCATGGGGCTGTTATCACGGCGCGGACGGAGATGAACAGCAACTTTTACGGCCAGAAACTGACGCCGGAGGAGATTTTGAGTGGAGCGGTTGCACACCCGCGCGCTGCTCAGTGCCTGTACGACGCAATCGACCAGGCCATGGAAGGGATTGCGCAGTTCGAGGCTTCGGGCGGATCGCAAAGGCGTTCATCGGCAGCGGCTGGTTCGCAAGGTCCGTGCAGCTCTTGCCGGTGCCGAGAGTTCGTCCCGAAGGCGTTCTCAAAGAAGTGCAAGACGTGCGCGCATGCGCACAAGGCCTCATAGAGCTCTGTTAAAGTGCGGAAGCAACCAAAAACAACGGCGCAGCGAGACGACGTACGATTTTTTGACTAAATAAATATCTATGCAGACTGAAGGTGTGTTGGCGGTCTGCGCGCTTCGTCGGCGACCGTGAGAGCCGAGTCACTTGGTGAGTTTGTAACGTTGGTTGGGCTCCCCATTTTGGCAGCGTCAGGTGATCAGAGTGCACGCTTTGGACGTCGCTGGTCAGTTGTCCGACAAGGTACTGTAGAGCATTTCAACTCTACCTGAGGGCCATGATCTGACTGCGCTAGGTGGAGACCGCCCTGCTCAAATATAGTCGTTCATGGAGTTTATCCCCGTCGGCCTCCGTTACGTTTTGTTGCTAACGAATTTCCAGCTCCAGCTAGCAGAATGGTTCCCCGTCCTGGTGCTTTGCCTCGTGGTGTGTGGTCTCCGGAGGCGAATGCTCAGCGCCAAGTCCCGCTGGACGACGATGCAGTGTCCAAAGCGGTCGCAGCTTTGCCACCTGCCCGCTTCTTCCGACGAGACCTGCTCGCGTATTGTACGCTCCGCAACTTGATTCCTCACCCGCAATTGCTCCCGTTGCACCCCGACGAGGAGGAACGCCAAGGCGCGGCATCCAGCGACGCGTCTGCAAGCGGCAACATCTACGACGTGAGTGAAGTCGAGCAGATTTCGATCAAGCATTGGCAACTGGATGATGGGAACTGCCGTGCAATGTGCTTCGCACTCCCGTTCTCTGCGAAAGTTCGTTCAGTCTGGTACGTTCTGTAGGCGAGGACGCTGTCTCGGTTGAAAGGTAGTATCTTACCACTATGCTGTTGCTAGCCTCTTCAACGTAGGGTTGAACAAGGAGCAGCTTCAGTTGCTGTGCTCGACGATTCCAAAGACGCGCGTGACTGCGCTCCAGCTCGAATGGAACTCGATTGCCTCTGTTGAAGGGGACAAGGAAAATGAGGACAAAGTTCCAAGTTTGAGTTCGCCTCGGTCTTCAGGAGGAGCTTCCCGACCGCCTTCAGCCCCGAAAACAGCTTCCAGACCCCCGTCAGCTGGTGCTACGAGCAAGCAACATCACCAAACAACACCACAAACTAGTGGCCACCCCCAACCAGAGAAGGAACAGAGCGAGGAGCACACACATGAGCTCAGTATGCTGGAGGACCTACAATCCGGGGGAGAGGAGGACCCGTCAGAGATGTTCGCCCAGTTGCTAAGTGAGAGTTCCGAGCTGATTTTCCTGTCGCTGCGAGCGAACGGGATAACTTCGCGAGGAGCTGCGGCGCTGGCAAAAGCAGTGCGCCATAACAAGACACTCGAAGCTCTCAATCTGTTTCGCAACTCTATCGGCGATGCTGGCGCGCGTGCCTTCGCTCACGCACTGCCCTTTAACTCGACACTCAAGACGCTATCACTCGCCAATAACAAGATCTCCGGACGTGGGTAAGTTTCTGACATCAGCATTGCTTCAATGCCAATGATCCATGTGTATTATTTATTATTTACCACGAGACTGTCTTCCCACCCCCAGAGCAAAGTTTCTGGTGGGTGGACTGACGAAATACGCAGCACCCCCACAACTCCTCGCAGAATTTGACGCAGCCGAGAACCAAATCCATACCCAGGTACGAGGAGAGCTGCGTGGTGGCATCATCCCCTACGCTAATCCTTGCCCACCCCCTCGATTCGTGTTCTTCCAGATGGATCAAGCCAAGAAGGCCAAGAAGAAGATTGACCGCGCGACCATCATTGCTCAGCTAGGCCTACCCGTCTTGGAGACAATCGATGGCGTGCAATATGCCCCTGGTAATGACACACTGGAGGAGCTCCTGCTCAGTGGTAATGCTCAAATCGGTCCGAACGATGTGGACTCGTTGAGTGAGGCGCTTGAGCTGTTCCAGTCGAAGTTGCAGGCCCACCTGCGATGCATCAAGCTTCAGCGACTGCCAAAGTTGCACCAGCCGAAGTCACAAGAATCGCAGCAGCACTCCCAGCACGTTTCCGAGTTCATCAAGTTGTGAGATCGTGGACTAAGGTACACAGGAAGGTTCCAGCTATATTTCTGGTAGACCACCTCAGTATGCAGCTTTACATGCACACAGACTTGCTCGCGGCGAACATTCCATTCCTCGTTTTCTAGAGTGATTTCATCAGTTTCGGAGTACTTTGACGCATTGTTTTTTTGTGTGTGGTATTCTCACAGCGCATCTACAGCAAACATTCAAACCATTTGACGGGCTTCTGCGAGTCTTTGAGGAGCCCGTCGCCAGCGAGGAATGCCGTGTCTGCGTGATTCAGCTCCGGCATGTAGAACTGGTCGGTGTAGCTGGAGCCGAACTTGGAGACATCCAGACCCCCCAAGCAACTCTGGAATTCCACGAGGCCGTCGTTCTTTGACGACTTGTGTGGGATCGCTGTTCCGCCCACGATGCTCGCGGCTTGATACTCGGAGAAAATGCCAACGTAAGAATTGCTGCAGATGGCTGCAGTCACGTTTGTCCGATAGGCGTCTTGTGCAGCAGTGTAGGCCTTGTTCAGTCGCGTCGTGCTGTATTTCTCCTTCTCGTACACTGTTGAGAGCCGAGCAATTGATGTAGGGCACGTACCAATAAGTCCCAGCAGCCCTCCCGCGATGTCCGTGAACTCGCCACTGCAGTAATCCTCTAAGTAGTCAGAAGCCATGCTGCCGTTCATGGGAGGACTCAGACCCACCCACGATGAGCCTTGGCCGAGGCTGCATTTCCCTGTCGTCAAGGCGCCAGCCATCACAAGCCCCCCCATCGAGTGCGTCACTACAATGGTGTCTTCGATGACACCCGAGGCCTCGTCGCTGGTGCTGCTCAACGACAGGATGTGATCGCAGTATTTCTGCTGAAGAGCATCGCTCATCCATCCGTAGTCGACCGTGTTCAAGACTGCGTACTTCATGGATGAACAGCAGGGGGCATGGCCGCGGATATCGCCGAACTTGTGGCTCAATTTCTTCGGTGTGTCCTGCAGTTCCTTTTCCTCGTTCTTATTGCCCGACCCATGAAAGAAAACACAAGGACGTGGCGTGGACTTGCACGCACAAGTCGACGCCGCCATTGCCATGTGCGAAGCTTGCTCCAAAGACCTCGAAGTGGTAGACGGAATGCCGGTTCCGGTGATGAATGCTAGCGCTGTTGGCGTTACGGACGTCGCCGTGGCCACAGTCTCACATGCTATAGGCGACGTTGGTACTGGAATATCGACAGGTTGAGCCAGATACTCCACGTCAACAGCCAAGTCGCTGCTAGACATTGAAAACCCAGCCGAACCCAAGGCACACAGCGCAAACCCAGCCCCTCCCAGCGTCGTCTGGAACAGCTCCCCGCCGTCACAATCGATCTTCTCGTTTCCGATCGAAGCGCTTGGGATTGCTGCCGCAGCATTGAGAGCTGCCAAGATCGCGTCAGAGGCGAGTGACTCGGAGGGAAGACACTTCACAGTTTGCCCGGAATTCAAGCCCTGATTCACCAGGTAACCGACACCGTTCACGTGCGCGTAGGTGACCTGCGCGTCGCCCTCAATGAACGCTGCGTAGCCGTCGTAGAGGACGCTACTGCCCGTACCTGCCACGACGGGGTTGGCGAAGATGTCAAATTTGGACTGTCCGTGGATCTTCATACTTTCGCGCTTGAGAGTGACGTGGAGTTTCAAAGATGGAGCGTCGTGGAGCGAAGGTTCGAGACGGTGGGCCGTTGTCGAGGCCGCTTCTCGTCGTTGCTCGGTACCAACTTCACTAGCCGATACTGCCACAGCCAGCAAAGCAAATAGAATAACGGTAAAGGGTTCCATCGGCGTACTGAGCGCTGTACTTGGTCATTTGTTGGTGATGACCATATGAGTTTTGTGCACTCCAAGGGCATCTGGGCACTTCGCGGATGATTTGTGTGTGGCCCAGGTGCCCGTACGTTGCTTTGCCCGTGGACTGGGTGGACTGGTCGAGCAGGTGTTGATATGCCCACATGCTCTTATCTTACCGCCTAAGCGTCCACTGTGTCCCCGTTTGAAGCACGATTCGTGGTATAGGACGATAAATGCTTTTGGGACAATGTGAGGCAGGTGATTCGCCTCAGATGAACATACTAGTATTCAGAATCTACCGCAGCGGACATGATCCAGACAAGAGCTACTCTACAACCGGCACGAAAAGCACCTCACGGGTTTCTTCGAGCCTTACGAGACCATCGTTCTTCGGGGGTATGATGAGTATTGCAGCTCCTCGTACTGGGAGAAGATCGTACAACCTGTGCTGAAACGAATTCCCTCGACAGCTCAAGGCGATGGTATTAAGAACAGCTTCCTTGACCTCGGTGCAGCGAGGAGCGTGGTCGTTCATGACCCTTCCATTCGTTTGACTCGATGCACACCTCGACGAGCTTCAGCTGGTTCGCTTGTGCACACGACACGTTGTAGAGCGCCAAGACCGCACTTCGCGGGCACTCGAGATTGGGGGACAAGCACAACGCAGTACATGGCGCTCCACAACTATAAGGCGATTCTGTCGATGCGCCGACACATTGGCGAGCATCATGCCGGCGTATCGAGAGCAGTCCGGGTCGGTCGAGCCAGACCATCGTCCTGCACTACGAGATGGAGCTGGTTGGCCGGGTTGGCAGTCAGAGTGCATAATGCCATGGCTGCGAACTTGGAACACTCGACACTGGGAGAGCCACACGTGCGCGCATGCCGCCCGCTTTCATGATCGTCTGTTCGTTGCTCGACAAGGTACAGACAGCCATGGCGGCGCAGCGCTGAATTTCCTAGTCTCCGACCTCGCCCAGGCGAGCAAGGAGAAACGGTAGAGCCCCAGCGTCCACGATGCGCTGTTGGTTCTGGTAGAAGGCGCGGGCCGCGTACTGCCGCGTTGACGCGAATTCACTCTTGAGGAGATCAGAGAGAGAGCGGAGATTTGGAACTGGTTGGTCGAAGTGACGGTCAAATTGCCCAGGCACATGGCTGCGTCCCGCGCGCGAGAGTGAACACAGCACGGAACTCCTGGAGCGAGAACACGCCGAGCTGCTTGTCGGGGTTGCTGGACAAGTTGGCAAAGGTTCGGCTCGTGTGGTGGGTGATCTCGGTATGGTAGCTGGGCTTCGTGAGCTCCAACAGCGCTGGTAAGGCTCCTTCGCACCGGGGCATTGTGTACCTGAAGCGTTGTGGTGTAACACTTCGTATTAATCTTGTGCACAAACATATGCAGAGTTGCGAGTTTGAGCAACGCGCGTGTCAAACAGTATACTAGCATTAACGCGTGAGTAGGGCACGCTATCAAAGCAATGGAAAACCACACGCAAAACTACCGAGCACTTCGACTAGAACTTTCTGTCGTTGCTTGATCTGTCCACGCTCGTACGAGTCCACGGACACCTCGCTCTGCAGTCGAGGCTGGTCCATATCAACAGTAACTGTTGGCGACGACCCGGGTCAACAAAACAACCCGGTGCTCGCAAATCCTCGTATTATGCATGTCTATATTTCAATGCAGTTACATAGGTTATGCTGCCTATTTATCTAAGCGCTTCCTGCCTACTTTGGTGTATTGGTCGTCGTGGCCGTGTTGACGGCGGCGTCATGCACCGCGATTGATTCGATACTCGAAGTGGGAACGTTTGACGTCGGAGGCACAATACTCGCTACTCCAGGCAAGCTGGTACGCACGGGGCTGAAGTAGGACAAGATTGACGGGTTGCTGACATGGAGGTGGTGTTTTCGAGGACGCCCTATTGCACGCTGCATGGGCCACCAGCGTCACCTGAACGCCGCTGCTGCACGGTCTGCGAGCCGTGACCGGTTACGGGAGCAGTTGAAACTTCGATAGCAGTGATAGTGATAGTGATAGTGATAGTTGAACCAGAAAATTGTATTTTATTAGTATAGCTATCACTACGAGAATCACGATAGTAGTATCACTACTAATATCAGTACTATCCAACTACTATCGATAATATCGCGCACTACCAAATGGAGCGCTGACTTTCCTCCAATGCGATCAAGTTCAAGACGATTGTGGTGCAGAATCAGTTGCCGTTGGGCGCGCGTATTGTCTGTTCTTGTCCACAGCGGGCTCATAACGAACGATCCTGTTGAAAATACGCGCTCTTGAAACGCGGTGGAGCAGCCGCGTCCTAACCAGACCCGCGCTAGCTTTGCGACCGAAGGAAACTTCAATTGACCAACCTCCGCAAACCAGCGACAGACGTCAATCTGTAGGCAAAGCTGGGTGAGCATGGGCTGGTATACCTTCAGCTGTTGGGCCTTTTTCTTTGGGTTTACTCTGTGCTAGATTAACAACAGTGGCATGACTTGACACTGAAACACCACAGACGCTGCTCGACGTGAGCACTTGACTGTCATCGCCTGGACCGATGATCTTGAGGACGCAACTGACGCTGCAAAACCTAAATTGAACGTGTGAATGGCCTTGATGCCGTGAATAAGCATGCAGGAGCTGTATCCATCGACCTCTGGGAGAGTTCTGCTTCAGTGCAGAACTCGTTATTGCACAAGCGATGGACTTGCCGTACTACAAGGCGGTGCTTCCTCCAGGTTTCCCCAGGCGCAGTTTGCTTTAGCGCACTTCATCGTGTCTTGGCAGCTTGAGAAATGAATAAAAAAATAGGGGGGAGGAGGCGGAGAACCACGCATCCGCCTCCTCCCCGCGTGCGTCGTTCGAAGATCCAGGGCTGGTTGACGCTCTCCCACGATAGTAGTTATATATTCGAATATATCACTGCCTTTTCACGCTACTATGGAATATATCACTGCTACTCGACAATTGCACGACAGTATCTATATCTATATCACTATCAGTGATATTATCACTGCTATCGCTACTATTTTGAAAACTACTACCGAACCCTGGTCACTTTCGTCGGACGATGTTGCTACCACCGAATTTAGACGGACATTATTTGACGATTAATAGTACTCTGGCGTTGTCACTGGATGACTGATACCAAATGGAGCACATGTTACCCATTAAGTAGGGCAAATATATTATATCTTCGATTGGTGTGGGAAATATACAAAAGTCGAACAGCAGTTTTTTCGAGACATCTCTATATTTGGGAATCGTGGGACTTAGCGTATTTCTGCGAGCGCAAGATCGAAATTCGGTAGATGTTTTCGGTAACACCGAAATCTGACCGAAAGCAAAAGTGACGTGTATTGAAGTTGCAGTTAACTACTGACGGAGCCCGCTTCCTTTCCTACAAACGCTAGTGCCTTGTACAGATAGCACATGCGCAAATACGGAAGTAACTGGTACAGGCTGTCGTCCCACAAAGCATCCGTGAGTAGCTTTCCAGAACTGCGAGGCACCAGACGCCGCAAGAGCTGCCGTCTTGCTGAACGCACCACTCGATCTTCTCGTATACCAGGCCTCCTTCAACGTCTAAGATTGCCTCGACAACTGCCCGCACACTCTTCTCGATCGCTTTGTAGTTATCTTCTGAAGCGGATCAAACATGAAGCAAATCCTGGTCTCCCTTTCGATAAGAAATGCCAACCAATGGAAGTCCACGTTCATGACCCCGATGACGCACTTGTACTCCGGATCACTCGCGCCAAAACCTCCAGCGACACGCCGCTTTTGCTCTGGTAAGGCGAATCCATGATAGCTCGGACTGATAACTCCCACGTCCGGATAATCGTCTCGGAGCCTGAGCATCGAAACTAGCATTGGCGTGGTGTGAAGCAACCAGGTCACTCGAAAAGCCAGAAGTTGATGTCCATTCACCAACTCTCCCGGCATCCGATTTGAATGGCAGAGTAGCTTGACTCAACGGTTTGGTTGCAAACAAGGCAAGCCAGCGAGAAGCCTGGCGTCTGGCCTCCAGCGCAGGTGGCAAGCGCATACAGAGGCGGCAGCACGCCTTCTTCCATCATTTTCTTGTGCGTGTTCGCTTCGATCCTTTCCGCCAAGTTGGCCAGCGCTCGTTGACGAACTACTTGGTTCACTGAAAGACCCCGGAGGGCAGCAATGGCTTGAAACTGCACGTTCGCATCTCCTGGGAACGAATAGCGTGCCGCATTGTCCGTGAACACTTAGCCTGCCTGGAGGAAGTTAAGCGCAGTTGCATCTGGAACAGGTCGCGCTTCGTGTCGTCGGATTCTGAAATGATCTCCAGGAGACTGAGAAGGACCGGATGCAGCAGCTCGAGATCGGGACTGAGCTTGTGTCGCCTGGGCTGAGACGCCATCGCGCCCTGTTTAATCGTAGCAAGCATACCGAGTGATGAGACCCCACCCGTCCGTCCTCCTCTTTCCCGACCTCTGCTCGACCACGGCCTCGAGCTGCAGACTGCTGACGACACTTGCGCAATCTTCGTTGCATCCATTTCCACCAGATCTGCTTCTCGGTTCTGCACACCATCCGACTCAACGGTGGGGCGGTCCAACACGCCACGCACATCGCCACCGTCAAACAACTGCTTCAGCACGGCGTCATTGTCTCCAACATCGGCGTTGACTCGATTGCCTCCTGATCGTAAGGCCTCACCACTCTCTGTCTCCTCCTCACCTCTTCCACTTCTGCAGGGCAGATGAGGAAGGAGGCCGGCCAGCCGACGTGTCGGCCCTTTGCTTAACGTCGACCGCGTACTCGGGCAACGGAATCATGTTTGGTAGCGTCATCACGAGCTAGGCGTGCTCGATTCGGCCACCCCAGGCGGCGAGCTCACCTCAAAGGCCCTCGTCGTGGACTGCAACCGGGGCATCGCCGCTTTGAACGCGGTGGCCGCGAATTTGGGCTCGTTCGGCATGACCGCGGCCGGCAACCATAACGGATCCACCGGGGGGGGGGGCTGACGCTCGGCTCCACGCTCTTTAAGGCCACGGGCACGGAGCTGAACTCCTTGTCGGGCGTCGCAATGTACGCCAGGGCGCTGGTCATGGACGGGTCCAACAACATCGGCAGCATCGCCACACTGACCGCAGCCATCACCATGCAGGTCGGCTCAGGCGACACGCTGTACATCGGCAACACCTTTCTCACCGAGGTCAATATCACCACGTTGGCGGGCAGTGGCGGGCAGGCCGTCGTGAGCACGGCCCTGGTCGTGGACGCCAACACAACATCAACGCGCTCGGCGCAACCACGCCACCAGCAACACGTTGGCATACTGGTCGAGACCCCAGTGAAGAGATTCTCGGTCTGGAGCAACATCTCCCAGCCGACACCCTCGGACTAATGCAGTGACGAACTCGGCCGAGAAGGGCGTCTACATCGCGAGCATCCAGGCGTCCGCGTCCGACCGGTACTGTTACTCAACCGACGACCTCGCCTGGCAGACCAAAACGCTTCCGCAGTCGTCACAGTGGGCCAGCGACTATTTGAACAAGCCCTGCGTCATTGTTGTCATAGCAGTCATCAATGGCGATCGCCTGTGTGTGTTTGCCCACAACGGCGAACACTTTTTGCTACAGCGGCAGCACGAGCGGGGCGAAAAACTTTCGTCGACGCTCAAGTCTCGGCAACACCGGCCCGTATCGAGCTATGGCTTTCTCGCCCAAGCTCGACCGCGTGGTCGCGGTCCAGGGCGTCATGTGCGCTTACAAGACACCGAGCAACATCGCTACCAGTTGGTCGTACACCGCAATCCCGAAACATGGACCGGGAGCTTGTGGATCGCGGAGATAAACGGATTCATCGCCATCAGCAACAGCAGTCTCTGCAAGATGGTCACCTCCAACGAAGGCATCGCCTGGAACCAAATGACATTCACCCCTACCACGGGTGTGGAGATGGGGCTGTCTGGGACCCCACCGCGAAGCGCCTTGTCGTAGTGAGCTACGGAGGCGGACACATCGGCAGCGCGGTTACCGACATCGAGATGAGCGGGTCCATCATCTTCGGGTCCACCACCTTAAACCACGTGGCCCCGCTCTACGGCGCCACCGCGGGCGCGGCCGTCGCCAGCAAGGCGCTGCTCGTTGACGCGAATCGCAGCGTGGACAACATAAACGATCTGAAGGCTACCGAGCTCACGGACCAGACCCAGAGCCCGGCGCAAACGCTGGTAACGAGCTCCGGCACGCTGGCCTCGCTTGCCGGGGATGTGACAGTCGAGGCCACCGAGGTCGCCATCAAGAAGATTGACGCCGTGACGAAAGGGCTAGCGGCGGCCGACAAGACGGCCACCGCTGCAGAAGACCGACGGGGAGGTGTCGATGACACCTAATGATGGACCTTTGACAATGCCCCGTGGGTGTCATCCTGCTGGCCTACTACAAGTCCTGATGTAAATCGCTACGACAACAAACTCATACGCACCCTACCACTCGAAGTTGTACAGTTCAAGTTTGCAAAACCGGCGCGGTTCGGCTCCAGCCTGGAAATCGCGCAGTGAATCGCCCCCTGACGGTGGTTGGTCAATATACACATAATAAGCTAATCAGACTCAGATTGTCCTTGAAGTAACCATTGTGCGCGCTGACAATGGAGGAAGCGAAGCTCACTCTTCAATCTGCGGTGCAGTGATCGGATCTCCGATCAGGAGGAGAATAAACAGAACCGGAACTGGCTACAAGCCAGGACCCCCCCCAGCAAGACGGACGGTAAGCCACCACCACCCCTCCTGACGGGGATGAGCGCCATCTCTCGAGCCTGGAGGCCCACCTCCACGCATGCAACCAGTTAGCGAAAGAGCACCGGAGCAGCGATGCAAACCACCGACCGAGCGTGCAACAGGCTGGCGTGGGCGAGCGCTTGCGTCAACGCAGCCAGGCAAATGACAGGGGCGAGTGGAGTCTAGACTCTATTGTAGAGGAAACGCAGACCTCGCAAGTCTCCATAGCAGAAGCAGCAGCAGACCCAGCCTCATCCACCAGAGCGGGGCTCTTCTCGCCACGTGAATCCACCCCAGGACCCCGGATTGGTATGAGACTTCCCACGCCGCCGGCGGGTAAACATGGGCGCCTCAGTGTCGCTGCTCCTGAGAGCTTTGGGAATTGTGGCAAAGCTTTTAAGACGGTGGCGGGGGCCGGCGCATCCTTTTTTATGCCGGTATAAGATGGTAACGGGAATCATGTGCGAAAGCTACAGTACCCAAATGCAATTATCACCAAATAATTAAATTTGGTCAACATGCAAATGAGCAGTGTTGTAGATTCAGAAGGAACTGCCTGGCGGTCTGCGAACAGACTGCGCGCACACGGGTAGGTCTATGACAGAGTGGTCACGTGACAGGATACGCCCGCGGCAACCTCCCGCGCCCCCACCGAAGTGATCACCAGATCTCATCTTTATTCCACACATAACCCCCTCGGATGCCCTGAGGTACCAGTTATCCCAACAGGCGGAACTCCCGAAACCGTCGTGTTTATAATTGTTAACCGAACCGTATAGCTACGCGTACCTTCCGTCCTTGTCGCCGTCTGCCTCCTGTGGGCCGTCCTGCGCGCCGCGCCGTCCGCACGCTTCGTCGCTCCGCCGGGCCGCGGTTTGGAAAAAGGAAATGTGGGCCGTGGTCAAAACTAAATGTGTTCGGCCAATCAAATACGGTTTTAAGTGTGATCCAAGGCTATTTGTGTGTTTTCGGGCGTAGTTGGTCGAGTCGGAATGATAGGAACAGGCGATTGGACAGGACATCTGCATGCGTAGTAGACCGCCCAGGGCCGCACACACGACATGCTAAACGACAGGCACAGGCAGCAGACCAGGAAACTTACAGACAGACACACCAACACACACACGGACACACACACACACCACGCTAGACACTCTGCTTTAGACTAGCCGAGTGGCGCCCGCTTTGCGGGCGCTGGGGAAATGCGGGGTCCCAACCCGTTTGCGCTTCGCTGTTCCAGCTCGCTTAACTACTCGACAGGTCCCACCTTCGCTTTGCTCGGCGGGTGCCAAGGCTTACGTGTATAGTGAAAGTAATCACGTTGTCCCTTACTTCACTGTCGTCGTCGTCGTCGTCTGCGTTGTTGTCGTACTCAACATCGTCGTCATCGGCATGATTCCACCGTGTAAGTTCGACATATATCGTGCGGGTCGCCTTCCAACCGCTGCACCAATGCGCCATTAACGTGTTGCTACCGCGTCGGTCCTCTTTCGGCCCAGTTCATCCCATCAATCGTTTATGTGAATCGCATCAATCGTTAGAGTTCGTCAATCGTGCGCGTACATCGTATCAATCGTTCAATTACTTCGTGTCAACCGTCCATGTCAACCGCGCGAGTTCTTCGCGTCAATCGTTAGCGTTGATCGCGTCAGTCGGCCGAGTGCATCGCATCTGTCGTCCACGTACATCGCGTCAATACTTTGAGTACAACACGTCAATCGTGCGCGCACATCGTGTCGATGGTTCCAGTATATAGCGTCAATCGTCCGAGGACTTGGCGTCAACCGTTTGAGTACTTCGTGTCAATCGTCCAAGCACTTGTGTCAATCGTCCGAGAACTTCGCGTCAATCCTTCTAGTATATCGTGTCAATCGTCCCAGTACTTCGTGTCAATCGTCCATGTACTTCGTGTCAATTGATCCAGTGCACCATGTCAATCGTCCGAGGACTTCGCGTCAATCGTTTGAGTATATCGCGGTAATCGACTGGGTATATATTGTCAATCGTGCGAGTACTTCGTATCAATCGTCTGCGTGCATCGCGTCAATCATTCGAGTACTTCGCGTCAATCGTTCGAGTATATCGCGTACACCGTTTGCGTGCATCGCGTCAATGTGCCAAGTATATCGCGTCAATTACATCTATCATTCGAGTTCATCCTCTCAATCAGTACTTCGCATCAATCGTCAGTACTTCACATCAATCGTCCGAGAACTTCATATCAAGCGTTCACATATATCGTGTTAATCGTTCGAGTACTTCTCGTCTATTGATCGAATATATCGCGTCAATCGCCCCCGTTGTCTTCACTTGGGCAAACGATGCAACATGGGTTGTCGTCGCTGGGGCAAACGCTCAGCGGGCACGTAGCATATCGTCGCCGTCGTCCGTAAGCAACGTTGTCGCATGCATGTAACTCTAGGCAAGTCGTGGTCGTCGCTGCGGCAAACGTTGCAGCGTGCAGCTAACAAATAGTTCCGACTACGAACGTTGCAACGGGCACTGATGTCGTCGTCGGAATGGAACGTTGCAACGGGCACTCGATACATCATCGCCGTGGCACGTTGCAGGGGCACGTAATATATCGTTATAGCGGGCGAAGCGGAGATTGAAGACGCGCTGCGCGATAACTTACGCGTTAATGCTACCCAGGCCGGCCCAGAGGAACCCGCTGCGAAGAAGCGTCGTAGAGCGAGGTGCAGTTCAAGGAAAATCAACCTAAACAAGGCGTTGGCAGCGATTCGGATTGGGGAGGGAGAGGATGCCAGCAGATCCATGGCAGTACCACCTGCTACTATCATCGTGACTACGACCGCCAACCGGGTAGAACCCGCATACCCATTGCTCCTGTCGCGGGGACCACTACCCTCGCTCCCGACCTGGTGGAAAACCAGCGTCGCCAATCCAACGCGGAGCAACAACGTCGCAGGCGAGCAGGCGTTTCTGTATCACAGCAAAATCGGAATCGAGCGGGAAACGCAGAGCGGACTCGAGCGAGACGTGCTAACATGTCTTCGCCTGAAAGGGAACGTGTGCGCTTGAGAGACGCAGAACGGCGGCGCGCCGCCAGGGCTCGGCTATCGGAGCATGAGAGGGCAAATCAGCGGGAGCGCAGCCGTCTGCGACAGCAGGTGGCGCGCTCGAATCGTACGGACGCGCAGGTGCAAGCTGAGCGAGACGTTGCCCGCCTCCAACAACAACAGATGCGTATGCACCGAACAGAAGAGGTAGACGATAAGGCGCGGGAGGCAAACCGGATAAGGGCGCAGACGGGTCGCGTCCGCGCGAGCGGGCGACAGGTGCAGATGGCTCGATGGCGCGACAGCTTCATCGCGAGGAGCGCTCGACGCATGCTCCGCCGCCAGCTCCTGGCGGTCCAAGTCTGGAATCTCGGCCGGATAGTAAGGATTGAGGCGCCCGACGTAGAACGTCGGGTGGAGGCGCAGCGATGACGGGACGTCCACGCGTCGCCGATGACCTTCGTCACTTTGAAGGGGCCGATGAAGCGCGGAGCCAGCTTGCTCGCGCCTAGGTTGGTCACGGCCGAAGATCGTAGGCCTTCGGTAGATAATAACATACGGTCGCCCGTGTGAAATGAATCCAAGTTCTTGCGTCCTCGTTCGTCTGCGTTCTCCTTCTGCTTGTCCACTGCGGCTTGCAGTGCATCGCGCACGAAGCGCGCGATGGACTGTCGCTGTAGGACGAAATCCGACACAGCCGAGTGATCGGCTGATTGCGCCAACGGCTTGGGGGCATAGTTGGCGAGTGGCGTATCATGTTGACGTGCGGTGCTGTTATCACTGGGTGTGATCTACCTTATGGAGTGCAAAAACGCGAGTGTTAGCGCAAGCCTGCTCTTTCTCAGCGTGCTTAGGAACTCGTGTCAAAACCCCACCTTGAAATGAAAATAATTGACCGAGCTATGGACACTCGTAGTGGTGGCCGGTTTATAGTGGACAGCAGTGTAGCAAGGCTGAATCGCACGTCTTTATATCATATATTGTGGCCGGTCACCTTCTGTCACCAACGTTGCAAACCGCTGCGCGCTTGAGGGGAAAAGCAAGACTGAATTCGGCATCGCTTCGGCCCGAAGGCCTTGGGCGATGCTTAACATATGGTAGATCCTGGGATATGCCTAACTACTTGGTTTGACTATGGGCCGACTTGGCTACACTATGGTCGCCCTGTCTGCGGTCATCCGTCGTGCTGTGCTGCCTCTCTGGCGTTCTCTTCTTGGGAATGGAGCGGTCACCGTGTCTGGAGGCTTGACTTCCTCGGGATCATCAAACCGCACCAAGATGGTCGGCTTCCCCGGAAACCCCGGGGCACTATGTCACAGTACTTAGACTTTATGTCTAACCCGTAATGTTAATGTATACGTGTTAGCAGGCAGCCATGCCGAGACGCTTTTAAAGCTCATCCGATCTGATTCCCCTAGCCCATGTAGTACAGTTACCTTCGAGCTAAGTCTGTTTAGTGTGTGACTACACACCGTACCATTTTTCTGGCACAGGTCGGAGGAATCTTGGTATGGATGAATATACGCGTCTTTCCGACAGTACTTAAGCGGGTTCCTTACTTACATTAAGTCACACGGTGCAAATCTTCCGACACGGTGCCGTATATACAAATACCATGTATGTAGGCTAATAGAGT
>JAGDFM010000103.1:71931-106070 GCA_019155715.1 Phytophthora pseudosyringae | reverse complement strand
GTAGCGTAAACAGCGTCCCATCATCAGCGTCCCGTAATCACAGGAATGATTGCGGTCCCACTGAGTGATGGTCATACCGGTATCTACCGGTACTCCGCAGCTAGTCGAGGCGTCATCTTGCCAACAACTTCAAGATGTAGGCCCTTTGTCTGTCGATATGTAGCTGGTGTAATTAGCGTATTCAGATCAACAGCAATATGATCACAGTAAAAGGCAAGAGAGCGAGAGTCGAGAGATCAATATAGCCATTTCCGGAGGTCAACTAAGGAGACGACAGTAAGTATATACATTACCTTTCCGCTATCCAGTATAGTTATGGCATCATCTGTCGATCAAGTTTATCACAGGGTAATGGAGATCAGCGATAACGTCATTAAGTCGCGTCATCTAGCTTCGAGCATCAGTAGTAAAGCTCATTAATGGCATTTAATTCCTGAGAGGAATGGCAGTAGAAAGAGGGTTTTAAATGTTCTATATGCTAGAGCTAGCCCACATAAGCAAGTATATCACGCAGCAGTGGTCCCAGCACGTGGTGGACTCTTCTTATTCTTTTAAACATTTCTATCCCACTTGTAGCTCCATGTTTTCCATGGACGACTTGCTCGCAGTGTCATATTCAACACTTTTTATTTGAAGTCATCTGTACGAAATTAGTTGACTCATTGGTGCGCAATAGCATCTACCACACAATAGCCTCCATCGCCGTTTCAAACCGGTATCCTAAGCAGCTAGTAAACAAACAAATGTGTCATATACCATGCAGCAGAGACCGTACCAGCACGCTCATCTGGTCGTCTAGCGCATTCGCATTTTTCGGAGCGGAGACCGTGCCGATGTATCAGAGACTTTGCCTAGGTATCAGATCCCACGGAGCGGAGACCGTGGTAACGGAGACCGTGCCAGCACGCTCATCTGGTCGTCTAGCGCATTCGCATTTTTCGGAGCGGAGACCGTGCCGAGGTATCAGAGACTTTGCCTAGGTATCAGATCCCACGGAGCGGAGACCGTGGTAACGGAGACCGTCGGCGACGACCTTCCGTCGGACTACCAAGCCATCCTAGTCATGGACTTTCATGGTCCCAACGGGAATCCGGCTAGACCTCAGAGATAGATCTATGTGTCTTCCTGACGAGGTTCGTGTCATGCTGCACGGGCGTCACCAGATATTCAGTGATAAAGCTCGCCCAATGCGTATAGGAGAATATGTCACCCTCGAAGTAGCGGAGTCCCGAGAAATCCAACTGCGGGTACGCGGATCCAAGAATGAGAAGCTGTGGGTTTTCCCATCGTCCGAAGCCACGGACGGATTGTCCTACGCGAGAGACATTTCACGAAAGGGGCGCCCCCTTCCTGAGAATGGTAAGGCGGACTGTGGGGGCCAACCCGACGCGGAAGCTGAATACGATGCTGACCCCGGAACTAGCACTCCGAGCGAGGTCGAGGGGGTCCTGGAACCAGCACCAGAAGCCTCAGAGACTATCCCGGTAGTCGTCAGAGGTGCTGAGGAGATGAACACCGAGCTTTAACACGTCGACGCAGAACCGGAAGGATCTAGCGGACCAACGGTACCCGACCAAACTACCGATCACTGTGCCCCGCCACTCGCAGCGACATCCCCAGGAGCAAGCTCTAGCGTGCCATCTGGTGGTGAGCCACCGGAACGACCAGATGACTGCGCCGAGAAGATTGGACGCTGCCACTACGACGGTGGTATGCTACATGCAGAAGATGTGAACGACGAGCTCGCCATACTTCCGGAAGTGGCCCTTAGCACGGTGGAGGTGCAGATCGAAGATCTACAGGTCGGGGATCCTGATACGAATACTAAGGGAGAGATCTGCAAGCTGCGGGACATCATCTGGCGACAACAACATCTGCTAATCGGCAAAGGCAATGCTCTACCCCCCCCTCCGCTGCGGTGGGGGTGGTATGTGACATCGATGTTGGGATGCCAAACCGATAGCCCAAAGGGTGCGAAAGCTCGCACCACAGTATCGTGAACGTGTCCGACCTCTTGAAGGGGCTGTTGTCAGCGAAGATCGTCCGACATTCCACGTCCTCGTGGACCTCGTCTATTGTGGTGATCATCAAGAAAAATGGCGTGGATGTCAGGTTGTGCATCGACTACCGCCTAGTCAATGGCCTCACCAAACTGATACCATAGCACTTCATCCCGATCTTCGAGCAACGATTTGCTCGAAGATCGGGATGAAGTGCTATGGTATTGCTCGTTAGATATGGCAAGTGGATTTTGGGTAGTGCCTATGACGGATCGAGCTCGCGCGATATCGGCCTTCATCACACCTTTCGGCTTGTTTGAGTGGAATCGGATGCTATTTGGATTGAAAAACGCCCCACAAATATACCAGAGACTGCTCGACAATGCGCTATACGGATTTCTACGGATCCCCGCAGCTGACACCAGAGGATCGCAGGCGGATCTTTTTGACGGAGGCGTTGCGGAAGAGCCGAGGGAGCCATCCGTGCTCGGCCGCAGATCTTACATTTACGACATCCTAGTTAGTGCTGGATCCTGGGATCAGCTATGCGAGCGGGTGAAACTTCTTTTAGAAGTGTGTAATCGATGGAACTTGTCGATTAGTGTAGCGAAGCGTTTCTGGGGCCGTAACAAAGTGGACTATCTCGGACACCGCGTATCCGACCAAGGGTTGGAGGCCCATTCAAAGGATCTGAAGGCGCTGGTGAATTTGTCGTTTCCCACATCGCTACGAGCAATGCAGTCGTTCCTCGGCAGTCGTCTGAATTACTACGGCCGCTTCATCGAAGATCTAGCCGTGTACGCGGCAGTGCTGTATCAGCTGAGAGAAGTGGATTTTGCTGCCATCCGGCTATCCGTGACAGGAAGGCCGGGACAGATGCAGCTGATCAAGCCCGGGGCGAGAGTACGTCGATGTCAGAGAATAAAGAGCTACCACGATCGGAGTCGAAGTGGGGCCGAGCTGAGACAGCATTTGCGATGCTGAAGGCGAAGGTCGGATGACGCCGATACTCAAACATTTTGATCCGGGACGGCGGCCGGTAGTGATTGTATATGCAAGCGAATGGGCGATATCGGCCTCACTTGTACAGGAGCACGAGGAGATTTACCTCCCCGTGACATTCGTCAGCAGGACGCTGAAACCAAACGAACTCAATTACGGTGTGGTAGAGAAGGAGGTGCTAGCCCTGTTACGAATGCTGGATCTGGCCTACTCTATGCTGGTCGGCAAATCCATCAAAGTTTTGGCGCGACACTCGACGCTGTCCTGGCTGTTCAGAGCGACAGGATTACAGGGGCGGCTCGGACAGTGGGCTGCACTCTTGTCTCCCTGGACTTTAGAGGTCACGAAGTGCACCAAGGGTGAAGACGGGATCCTTGGAGCACTAGCAGCGAGTGTCACACCCCGATCAGTGGTGGACCAGGCTCTAATAGCGATTGCACCCCGGAAGGAACATCGGCGAGCTATTGAAGTGCCAGTTCCCACCGTACAGCCAGATGAAAACCTTCTAGTTGTCAGTTTCGATGGATCCGCGCGGGTCAAGCGTAGCGGAGGCGCGTCTAGCGCGATCGTGCGGAAGCTACCAGAGTGGACAGTAATCAAAGCGGCATCGGTATACAAAACAGATCTGAGGGTGAACGAGGCGGAATATGGAGGACTACTGTTATGTTTTGACTTGCTGCGTGGATTAGATCCATGCCGGTTAATTATTTGTGGCGACTCCAATCTGGTCATTCACAAATGAAGGGCGAGATAGATTGCAAGTCCCCCGCGCTGACACTGCTTCGCCAGAAGGCACTACGCCAACTCCAGGAATGGTCACGCCATGATTTGCTGCACGTGAAACGAGCCTGGAACGCGAGCGCTGACAGTTTGGCGAGCGCGGCGTTACAACGAGAAGATGGAAGACGGATCGAAGATAGATCGGATACCGAAGACCTCATCACGCTGAATCGACTGGACGAGATCCTGCTTCCGGTAGCGGAAGGAAGGACCGCCCGGGTCAATGCTGTGATGACAAGGGCTCGATCAGAGCTCAACGTCCCAAAGCCCTAGAAGAGGAAGCAGTGAGACAGCTTCGGGTGGACCGGATCCGCCAAGCTCGAGACGAAGAAACATTGGTGGTAAACCTGAAGTCGTATATATGAGGAGAGGTATCCAGCCTGACCCAAGCGGAGGTCAAAGTGTGTAGTCTGCAGGGAGCGGATTTCGAGCTAGATGTTAACGATCTCCTGCTCTACTGTCCACCGTCTGCAAGAACGGAGACGGATCGGGATGGCTTGCTACGACTGGTAGTTCCCGAAACGCTGCAAGCCGATATACTGCATCACTATCACGTGAGTCTGGAGGGCGGTCACCAAGGAATCAGTCGCACGTTCCAACGGATCCGAGATCACTTCTATTGGAGAGGACTCTTCCGATTGGTACAAAAGTTCGTGGGGGAATGTGGAGACTGTGAAACAGGCAAGGGGTGTCCGACGAACAGTGGAAGGTCCCCGGGTAACATCCAGGCGACATACCCATTTCAGAGCTTGGATATGGATCATATCCCATCCTTGCCGAAGTCGCGAAAGGGGAACACCGAATTGTTGATGTGGGTGGACCTGTTCACAGGGTATGTCGTCGCCAAAGCCAGTGCTTCACGAACCGCTCAGACTATTGCCGAATCGTACGAAGAATGCGTTTTCCGGCGGTTTGTAGCGAAACGATTCGCCATGATCGAGAGCCGGGCTTCACGTCCGATTTCTTCCGCGCATTCATCAGGATTCTGGGACAAAGGCAAAGAGCAACCATGGCTTACCGACCACAAGCCAATGGTACAGCCGAGAGGATGGTACAAACAACCACGAGGGCCCTCAAGATGTACGTTCAGGATGAGGACCAACGCGATTGGGACGAGTATGCAGAGCGATTGACCTTCGCCCTCAACACTGCACATGATCGGATCCGGGGCAATATGCCATTTTATTTGGCGCATGGATGGGATCCTAAAACTACACTGGAAGTGGCACTCCCGGTAGGTAGTACCCGACGCTAGGACGCAGATCCCCGGAGATGGCGATATAGGATCCAGCAATTCTATCAACGGGCGCGGTCAGACGTGAATGCTCGACTAAAAGAGGCCATTTCGGATCGCGCAGAATGACACAATGCAGACGTGGCGGACCATCCGATAACAGCTGGATCTCGAGTGTGGTTGTATTTGGACCGAGTCAAGGAAGGCTACGCTCGAAAACTGGCCCACATGTGGCACGGCCCGTTCCGGGTGACTGAAATGGTAGGCGATTACGCTGTCAAATTGGAGACAGAAGGGACGGAATACCGACTTTTTTCCGGTGGTGAATCTCTCCAAGCTGAAGCCAGTTAGATTATTCCCAGACCGCCCTGAGATTCGTTTGACAGTCGAAGAGACGGAGCGCTTGGATTTTGATGAGGCTCTCCTGCCGGAGGACAGTTGGGATCGCAACCTAGAAGAAGGGTAATACGAAGTCGAAGGGATCATGGAAGTTCGGACCGGTCGCCGAACGCGCTACGGGCGTGCATTAAGAGAGTTCAAAGTGCGCTGGAAGGGACACGCTGACCCCACCTGGGTTAATGAAGCTGATCTCAACTGCGGAGCGCTGCTATATGATTTTCTACAAGACCGAACCAAGCATAACCGCTTCCAGGTAATACAGTCACACGAAGAGGAGCGAGATGTTGTATCCGTGTAAGCGAGTGAGTCGCCGACATGACGGAGAAGAAGAGGATCTGCAAGGAGGTTGCGAAACAGTGGAGATGAGTACCTGCACAGCGAGCTGGCCGCTGTGACAGATGATGCGAGCGAGAGATACACGGGTTGGCCGTGTGTTTATGAGATGGGAGGAGGATGAGTATAGATGTGCCAAGCAAATGTTGTCAAATGACAAGGGTCGGACCGTGGTAATCAATGTTGGAGAGGATGACTAAAGGAAAGAGACGTGGATTAAGATCAGCAGATCTCGACCCGAACGCTAGCTACCGCTGGTTGAGGCGACCTACCCAAAGGAAGTCGCTATGGCCGAGTCTTAAGATTACAATTAGCGTTCCCCGGCGCGGTCCGCGGGAAAGAACTTCCGAACCAACCGAGGAATACTCAGAGCGGGATGCGCGGCAAAGTGAGCACGAAAATAGTTGCGCCACGGATCGCCACGATCACAGTCAACCAGTGCCTCCGACAGATCTTGGGGAGGATCCCGACCTTCCGCGATAGCCTCGCGACCAGGGAACCAGGTAGCATCTTCAGCCTGCTGCGGAAACTGCACTAATCGCGGATCCAAGCCGATGTCCATGTCGCAACAACCGGTCCGGTGAATCTCAGAGAAGCTACGGCCCTGCCAAGCACGATACTTCTCGCGAGCGAGCGAACAGCGGTTCTTATGGCTCCGATAGAAGGTCGCGAACCACGGTTCTTGGTTCTTCATGGCCCCGGTGACAGAAAATAGATGTATAACTTCCCAAATTGCTTGGAGGTTGAGCCGCTCGAACTCCGCGTAATCATCCTCGATTACAGTGAATGAATCCGACACACTTCGGTCGAAGGTCAAGGGGGCGGGGATCTGCGCGGACAACGCCAGCCAAGGCTTTTGACGGTACAAATCCTGGATATTGGCCTTTGTAAGCAGCGCTGGGATGTAAGAGGCGCGATCCAAAACACCACCGCGACCGATCCTCTCGGGAAACATCCACCCCGGGGTGAGCATTCGATGGTCGAGAAGAAGACGCGGGGTGAGTGTGTCGAACGTCGCTAAACTGATCTGGGCCGGCTCTCAAGGTGCGACGTCGGCCAATACCACGTCACGAGGCTGATGGAGACCGGGAATAAAGCTCTCCAAAGGACCGAAGGGGCGGGCTACGGTGCGGTCCAGAACCGGTCCGGTGGACGCGATGCGGTCTGATCTCATCGGCCTTGGATCCTTCTGAGACGTGAACACCTCGTCCACCTCACTGGAGCCGTCCAACAATATGGGAGCTGTAGAGGATCCGTCACCGACAGAAACCCGCTGGCGACGGGCATCGGAACGCGACGCGTGATCATTCTCTAGGTCGCGGATACGCAACGGCAAGCGAGTCTTGATCTACTTGAGGACGCCGGTTCTCCTCTAGAAGGAGCGGATACGCGTGTTGTATGTCATCGATCTGAGCCAAGAAGGCGGTCTGGTAGACCTCATACCGCTCCCCATCTGGGTCACCGCTTGGAGATCTACGACGACTTGGTCCCGATCCTTGATCGTCTGCTGGCGTGCCCGGACCGCTTGGTTTTTCTCCGCCACCAGGCGAGTGTAGTCAGCCACGGAGAGTTCACGACGTTGACGAGTCTGGTCCAGCTCAGCTATCTTGGCATTGGATCTGGATAATTCTTCCAGAGCTCGTTTGAATTCTTTCTCGAGAGTGCGATGAGAACGGAGCATGCGATCGTGTTCCAACTGGAGCTCCCGGAGAACCTCTTGAGAGATCTGAAGATTCTCCTCGGCGCGAGCTCTAGTGCATTGCACCGTCGGATCCTGCAGGAAGTTTCTGACTGAGCTACTTTGGCCCGGTGGATCAAATGGTCCGCAGAGTTACAGAGATCTTCCCGACGGCGATGACCCTGAGTGACTTGATCCTCCAATTCGCTAATTCGTTCGTCGCGGACATGAATTTCCAGACGAAGACCTTGTAACATCCGATCCCATCGCCGCGGCCCGATCATTAGCTGCGCGTAGGTCGGCTTGGAGGTTTTGACGATCTTCCCTGAGCAAATCGATGTATCGAGCCTGCTGATCATTACGGATAGCCGCTTCGTCCAGATCACCTTGAATCCGTTGACGTTCGAGGAGGGCCGCGTCCCGCGATGCCTCCATCACCCGAAGCGATACTTTGAAATCGTTCGCTCGCTGCATCAGCTGACAGGACTCCTGACGAAGGTCTTGCAGGTCTTGGGCCAGACGCGGAGACGGCGCTGAATCTGCACCAGCAGCCGAACCCTCGGCAATGCGTCGCTCCAAGCCGGTAGTGTAATCTTGAAGCCGGGTGTAGGACTCGGCTGTCGTCTCTTCCAGTAGCGTGTAGCGGCTCCGCAGATCGTGGTATTCACGCATCTGGTCGCGAAGCTAGTCGATTTCCTGCACAGCCTCAGCTTGTAGTTGGACAGCGTGCCGCAGGCTACCTTGAGATACATCATAGCGGAACTGTACGAACCGGACGAAAGCACGCGCGGTCTCTATGCGTGGACGAAGCTGGGTGTGCAAGTCCTCATTATGATGACGGGCCGTGATGAGATCTCGAGATACATGTTAGTAGCTTGCGAGGAGATCGTCGTAACCTTCGATGAACGTTGACAAGGCAGCAGCCGCAGACCGCACCGGATCTAGATCCAATGCGGTGGGTGTGACGCCGACCACAGGATCCGAGGGCGCCCGATCACAGTGCACGCAGGCTGGCGGCGTGTCCTGGACCAAGCCTTGTCCAACGAAGACGGCTCAACGGGTGCGTGAAGACGGGGATCCGTCTCGGGGATCCGGGGCAGGTACGCATGACATGACTGCGCGCTGGTCGAGGGAGCCTGTCCCGCTGGCAGGGTGGCGGCGGGAGCAAACGAGAAGTGAGGTGGTGAGGGCGAGGCTACGGTGGTCCGAGGTGAAGCCGTTATGCGGCAGCGACCTCGTCCCAGGGGCGATTGTAGTATTGGGATTCGTCAAAAGGTGGATGGTGATGGAAATGGATCCGCCAACTGGCAGGTTGAAGGCGGTGACGACAGTCGATAGTACCAGATGACGCTTACAGAATCAGCAGAGTGCGAGATGGGAGTCCGGGTGCGGAATCAGGGGGACG
Organism: Phytophthora pseudosyringae; assembly: GCA_019155715.1. Taxonomy (NCBI): domain Eukaryota; phylum Oomycota; class Peronosporomycetes; order Peronosporales; family Peronosporaceae; genus Phytophthora; species Phytophthora pseudosyringae. The sequence continues at coordinate 97,239 of JAGDFM010000103.1, read as the reverse complement.
AATCAGGCCGGAGACGAACTAGTGTGTGCCACACCTCATGGATCCTACGTCAGGTGGATCCCTGGGTGACCGGATCCGATACGGTTGGATCCGGGAACGACTGGCCTGTGAGATGGGACGGATCCTAGTTTAGGAACAGGCTAGCGCAAGCTAAGGCCTAGAGCTAGTGGTCGAGGAGTTCCCTCGCGTGATGGGATGATACGGTATAGGATAGGTTCGAGGCTAACGTGAACCAGAGTCAATTTGCTTGGAAGTGCGCAATTGGTTATTAGTATTGGGATTTGTATTGGACCATACTTTAACCTAGTAATTTACGCCATACATACGTGGCAGCCCGTTAGATAGCTTGGCTAGTGGCTCCTGTCTGTCGACCCTCACCCCCTCAAGATCCCGCTATTGGAAGCGGCAAGCAACGTAAAGGAAAGGCCCCATCAAGGTAACAGCTCCGGATCTATACGCGAGTACAGATCCACAAGGTCTACGGCAAGGAGCTCAAGACCCAACTGCCCGGACCCTGTGTGAAGGAACCCCCACGCAGGATCCACCTCCTAGTCCCTAGAAGGACGTTCAAGGCCTGCCAAGTGCGCATCTCGTGTCAACGAGAGAGCTGTAGCAGCCCGCCGACGAGTACACAAGGTGAACCACTCAGCAACTACACGGTCGTCGGAGTACCCCCTCCGTCGGTGTGCTGTTCTGCCGAGCCGAACGGGGACGCTTGCTGTGATTCTTGGGACTTGGACTTCTCTTCACCGTGTACTGGTGACTCGGAAGGACGGTGTTGCCACTCAGCCGCAGCGGCCGATCCCCATACTGCAGGAAACGGTGGAGGAGAAGACGCAGTTGGTTGCTGAATGGAAGCTAGAGAAGGCGATTCGTTTGACCCTGCCTGGGCAGCTCTGTGGTGGGGCATACGCGCTCAGACAATTAGTAGACTAGCTGGTGAAAAGCAGGCAGATGATAGAATGACATCGGCGAACTTGTCTCTGTGGCGTTGGGTTTTGACCAAACTGGGACGGCTCGGTCGTCAAGGCAACCACCGCCGAACCTTTCGGTGAAAGGTACCAGCCCGCTCTGATTGACCAATCACATTCCCCGCGACCGAGTGACTAGGAGGAATTAGTGACAGAGCTCCCGGCTGTTTATAATAAACCGCCAGCCGAGGGTCCTGATTAGGTTCTGTACCCATCTCTTATCAGCACTTAGTAGGGACCGATCATATGTTCGGTCTTTATAGAGTCAGGTCCAGGATCTCACACAAAGATCGGTTCACACTTGATATTTGTATATAGATATAGGACTAGCTATAGGATAACCTACAGAGGCTCTCAGAGCCGTAGGTTAACAGAAATAAATCAGCAGTCTTCCCCCCAAACGATCAAGGTCAAGTCCGACTTCGGTAAGTGTAGCTAGCTTATTGTAGTGCCTGGACACGCTCTGCTGCGTGGGATGCTGGTTAGTGAACCCAAGGTGCATTGAACCGAGGGTTCATTCGGGCCAATCCAAGAGTGGGTGTGGCCGAGAGGTGGGAGCGACAACAGAGTGTCGCTCTATATATATCTGTGGGACCCGAGTGTCCATACGTATATTTGACTACCTGCCGAGGTTTTACCTTGGCACCCTGTACTACGCTTGACCGCCGGTACCCTTCCTTCTGTGCAGGGGTTTGCGGGAAGGCGCTATATTGCATTATATCCCTCGCTCGTGGCTAGTAGTGCAGGTTTGCGGGTTGACCGAAGACAACCTCGGTGTACAGAGGCACTTGCAACCGACCCGGTGTAAGGGGTCGTTCCTGGTCTTCAGGTTTTGATCCAACATTCATTGACCTTGACAGGGAGACGTGTGTTGTTGATGGGACTCATACCGATTGGTAGCGAGAATTTTAGCGTGTTCCTACACGACATCTCTGGGGCGTGCATTCTGTGACGGAATCAGGGGCTTCGTGATTTCTGGGGGCCGCTGAAGAGGTCTTCTATTGGGGTGGGTCTAATTGCAGAGGTCGACGGAAATCCAAAGGGGTTTTCAACGTTGTCTAATGTTTTCTAAACGTTGAACAGGTTTACAAATATTAACTCGTCCGGTTGAATCTAAACAACTACGAGAGCAGTCTGTCCGTGTGTCTGAAGTCCCCCGGCGAAAGAATACCCATTGGCTAAAATGTTGCCGCCGAGCGAAGCGAAGGCGGTCCCCTATTCGACAAAATGCTGTCTTCTGCTGCCGAGCGGAGCGAAGGCGGCGCCCATTCGCTGAAATTGGCAACATCGGGATAAGATTTGGTGATAAAATAATTATGTGGACTACACTTTCGTACTTTGCACGAAATGTGATTGTCGCCCCCATTTTGAATTCGGACGAGGGCGACGGCACCACGAGGACAAGGTACGCTGCGTGTGTGCATGTTAATTTGCGTCCACCGAACACGCACAGATAGTCCGAGGCTCCCGGGGCTGCTTAGGGGGAAGTGTAGTCCCAGCGGGGTCATCCTGTTGGGGAGTCGCCGTGCTTTAGGCGTTTCTAAACTTAAAAAAAACAAATGGCTAAAGAGTTTTGGACCTCCCGTATACGTAATTTGACAATATATTGGTAAAACAACTACCGCTAAAATCCTATTGATCGAACCGAACTGGAGGGGGTTACATATTGGGGTTACTCTGGATTGTCCACAGCGTACGTATCCGACTGGCTAAAACGCTGCCGAGCTGGCCCCAACGACGAATTCTGCGACCACTACGGTCTGCCGTGAGTTGATACGGGCCCGTAGCAATAGATTTATGTGGACAACGACCCGGTATGAATTATTACGTAGTTTTGGCAATGTTCCGTACGGACTACGACGACGATATGCATACTACATGCCAGTTGAACCTTTGCCTAACGTCGACGACGATATACGTGTACTACGCACAACGTTTGCCCAGCGAGGACTACATGCCTCCATTTACATGCCCGTGGCAACGTTTCTTACGGACGACGACGACGATATATTACGTGCCTATTGAGCGTTTGCCTCCTTCGACGATAGCCCGGGTTGCTTTGCCCAACCGACGACGCTATCGAATGAACCAAGCGAAGACAACGGGGACGATTGACGCGATATACCCGGGTGCGTGACGCGACGCACGCGTACGAGCTATGCAATTGACGCGATGAACTCGCACGATTGATGAACTTGCACGATTGACGCGATGCACCAAGGCGGTTGACGCGATGCACTCATACACTTAATGTAAAGGACTCGGTTGATAGACGCGGTGTACTCAGACAATAGCCGCGATGACGCGGATGATTGCCGTGATGCAGCCAGACGATAGGTGGGATTTACTGACACGGTTGACGCGACGAACTCGGTCGATTGACACGAAGTACTCGGACGAATTGACACGAAGTACTGGGACGATTGATACGATGTACGCGCACGATTGACACGATGAACTCGGACGAACGACGACCAACGCGATATAGCAACGCACTACCGGCGCATTGGTGCAGCGGTCGGAAGGCGCCCCGCACCATATCTGCCGAGCGTACGTGATGGAAGAATACGACGATGACGACAACGACGATGACAACTATGACGGTGACAATGACGACGACGATGACAACGAAAACGATAAATGCGACCAAGACGGTGACGACGAGTACGACTACGAATGCTACTACTTCTACGACTACAACAAACGTGGCGATGACAACGACTACGACTACGACTACTATGACGACAACGACAACGACAACGACAACGACAACGACTACTATGACGACGAAGACAACGACGTTGAAGTCACTGAGGACGACTACGATGGTTACTTTCACGATAGTTTTTCAGCATTGGCCCCCGCCGAGCGAAGCTAAGGTGGTAGTTCAGCGCGCTGGGACACCGACCATGACGGGTTGGGACCCCGCATTGCCCCACCAGCTGTATGTCGCGCTTTCGAGAGTTACTGCCAGATTTAAGATCAAGGTGCTGATTGAATATCCGGAGGTAGAGAACGACGACGGAGTGTACACTGCGAATATTGTGTACAGGCAGATCTTTGACATGTAGGAGGAAATATTAGTTTTATATACATAACGTTGCTAAACCAGCTTTCACAAAATTTAATTTTGGATTACGTGTTAAACTTTCCGCCGAGCGAAGCGAGGCGTGCCCCACACTTCAACGTATCACGCATGGTAGGAACTAATATGCCCACATACTGGGACAAACCATGTCACCACCACCGCGTAGCGGCGGCGAAAGCTAGTACCATCACTATAGCAATGTACGACCACCGGATCAATTTTAGACCCCGGCGTTGCTAACCTGGCTTAGGAAATTCCAGACATCTTACATACCCTAAAGTTAAATAGAGCAGTTTGTTCCTCTCTCTCTCTCTCTCTCTCTCTCTCTCTCTCTCTCTCTCTCTCTCTCTCTCTGAAAATAAATTTCAATACGAAACCCTTGAAATTTATTTTCAGAGAAATCATGCACCAAACTGGTTCGGTACGTTACGTTACGTCGCAGCAGCTTTAACGGCTCCAGCAACTTCGCGCCAAGCGCACCTTAACTATCAGTGCAACTTCACGATGCGAGCGAGCGGGAAGGACCCGCTCACATGGGTAATGCGTGCCTTCCTCCTCCTCTGCCTGCGTGTGTGCGTGTGTGTGTGATGCTTGCCAGCTCACGTTCTTCTTTGCTGTCGCTAGAGCTTCGTGAAGCTCTTCGGCCTGCACGTCCACCGCGACCTGCACGAGTTCGAGGGGCTGCCCGCCAGCCACGCGTGGCGGTGGAAGACGGCGGGTCTCTGGCGGGCCCATCTGCTGACCAAGGCCCAGTGCAGCGGGGTGGTCGTGTCCGTCGTGGAGCGCGCCGGTCGAGGTGAGGCCTCTCAGCCGCTTGACTAAGTGTCGCAGGGCAGGCGACGTCACTAGCTAACGGGAGTGCGTGGCCAGTGGAGTTTCTGGTGGATGACGGCTCTGCTCTGATCAAGGCCGTGCTGTGGGGGGAGGGCGTCCAGGCTCCAGTGGCGCTGGGGGACCTCGTGCACGTGGCGGGGAAGCTCAATGTGGACAGGAACTGGGACGCAGTCGAAGTGTCAGTGGCAACGAGGGGCTCGACTGGGGGGGAAGCCTCAGTTGTTGTCGACTAGAGAGAACTCACGTCGTGCTGCGTCGTCTTCTTTAGGTCCCGAGAGCTCCGAGTCCTTCGAATCACCAAGGTGGAAGACCCGAACGAGGAGCTGCTGCACTGGGTCCAGGTGATGGAGCTGGAGCAGACGTATTACTCTGCAGCAGGGGGGTGTTTCGACACACCGGTGGAAGCCGAAAGAGGAGGAGCAGGAGGAAACTGGGAGGATATTGCTGCTGAAGCGTTCTTCAGCCTTACCATTGCCCCCAGCAGAAAGCAGCAGTTCTTAGGTCGACGCGAGTGTGACCCGCACGATGACACGTTGCTGAAGACTCTCGAGTCCGTTCTCCTCCAGCAGAGGACGAGCAGCACCAAGGAAGCCATTGACATTACATTTAGTGATCTTGTTGCTGCACGTGAGCGTGACGCGAGCGTAAGTTTCAGTGTTGTTGGTGTGCCACTACTTTGCGCTCATTTGCTGGTTGCTTTGGGTTTATAATAGGCGAACGGCGAGGCCGGAGCAACCAGCAAAAACCAAAGGATTCGAGCATTGCAGTATGCTTTCCGAAAGTTACGTCGAGCAGGGCTATTATCCTTGGAAGACGACGAGGTTGATCGTCATATATTGCTGAGTTTTGAGGCTGTGTTGAAACCAGCGCTTCTGCAGTTGCTCCAAGGTGCGTTCAAGACTCGTGGACGCAGTTCGTGCTGTTTTTTTTTCTTACCGTCGTCTGATCCTTACTTGATCCGTAGCCCACCGACAAGGTCGCTCTATCGCAGAAATCGCAGATGCAATACTGACCCAAGAACGATTCAAGTGCATTCCCCTGCAGTGGATTGAGTCCAGCCTCGGACATCTTCTAGCGTCGCAGCTAGCGGTCCAGAGAGAGGAATCACAACTATTCTTTATCAAGTAGAGGAAATGAAATAAGTGCACATCATACTGGGTCACTGAACTATGTTGTCGACTCCAAGTAGTACACCCACGGTGGGAGGTCCTTCAAGTGCGGACAAGATACGAATAGTTTTCCCGTCTCACTGGCACCACCTTGCGCCGACTTTCCGCTTCTTGGCGACGACGGTGTGGCGTCGACCTTCACCGTGATGAGTTTAGACGACTTCGCAGGGATCAACAGGGACGTCGTCGATAGCACAAAGCGCGGGTTGTCGACCATGACCTCAAACTCTTTCGGAGTGGAGAAAACGTTCCTGAACTCGATGTCTTTTGTCGTTGAAAACACGTACGGGCCTTGAGGCAGCGGGGGCACAGACAGCCCTTGCAGCGTGCACTTGTACTCGCCAACAGTGTCGGAAAAGAGTGTGAGCGTATCACGGAACTCACCAATCGCTTCAGGCTCAAACTGGACAAGGAGGGATTCGGTCTTCCCCTCCCACGAAGAGGATCCCTCGACCTTCCATGTTGCTGGTACTGAAAACGATGTTGGGTCCTGGACGGAGCACGAGAGTTCTGCTGCAGCACCTGCGTAGCTCGTGAACGTAAATGTCTGCGTTTGAGAGCCGCCCAGAGGGGCCTTGAAGTACAAGATGCGCTCAGGACCGACTGATTGAGTGCTCAGCATCAGGTTGTATGTGTACTCGCCGAGCTCCACGAAGCTAATGGTTAACCGGTCCTCGATGGGCGTCTCGGAGTGCAGTGTCGGTCGGTATTCAATCTCGTACGAGCCTTCCGATCGTCCGCTGATCTCACTAAGCTGTCGCACACGAATGGAGGAGCTGTTACACTTCCACCAGTGAACTTTGTCCACGAAGTTGATCTGGTGTTGGCGGTCGAACGGATTCTCGATGGTCACCGTTTTCTTGACGGATTGACGCACCGGAGCCTCGAAGTACAGCGTGTCCACATCAACAGCCATCGAAACCGCCACATGCACGTCTTGTGCGAGGTATTCACCACTCTCCTGGTTCACCAAGCGCACACCCAAATCCACGCTTCCTTCGGTGTAGCAGAAGAACTTCAGCTTGTAGTTGCGCGTCACTCCAGCGTGTAGCATAATCGACGAAGGCCCTTGCACAACGACAGACTCGTTTCCTGGTGGCTTTTGAATCTCGACAGCAAACGTTTGCGGTGTCTTCAACCAGTTCTTGATAGGAATCGATACTGACAGCGTCTTCTTTGCGGCAGTGGACAAGGAGATTGCAGGAGCGGGCAATGGCGCTGATGCTTTACCGAAAACATTGTACAGCAACGCACTTCCGTCAGGTATAGCGAGGAAAATTGATCCTTTGTGGACTGTGGGGCGCTGTGCGTCCATTTCTTTTTGAGAGTGTTCTTGTGTCATGGTCAAAGGAGAGTACACCACGTCGAGGTTGGCTCTCCCGTGGGCTGGAACTAACACGTTCTCTGGGCACAACCAGTGATCGCCCTGCACAACCGGGAAGAGGTTCCAGGGAGACGCAGTCGCGTTCTCAATCACGATGGCTTTGTGCGTTTCCTGTCGAACTGGAGAATCGAAATTGACGTCCTGAATCGACGAAGTTGCTTGAGGAACGCATGAGCCCACGAGCGTCAACGTGGCGGGGGCAGTTCCCTCGATCATGCAGGTTACTCTCTCATAGCGAATATCTGGATTCACAGCTGCCGGTTTGAAGGTCACTTCGATTGTCTTGTGCTGGTTGGGGGCTACCATGCCTTCGGAAGGCGACACCAGGAAGTCGGGAGCAAACTCGCGGGCGTTCCACTGGAATTTGGTGGCGACATCCCCGCGGTTTTGCAAGCGCACTTTCCTCACCAGCTGGCTGCCCAGGCAAACCGGTCCGTAGGAAAGAGTGTCCGTCTCCAGTGCCACCTCAATACCTTGACAGCACCCCGAGAGTGTGAGCAGCTTCTTCGTGCTCCCGCCCACACGAATGCACACGTCTTTCTGGAAGCTTGGGGTACGTTGCGTTGGGGCAAAGCGGAACTCAATATCGGCGCTCTCTTTTGCTCGCAGTGAAACTTCTTGCTGGGGGAAAACAGAAATCCCCAGAGCATCAAGTGAGGCGACTCCTGGTTGGGGTGAGTCTACACATTCGACCACAGTCTTCCGTTTGGAGCGGTTTGCGATCTTGACGGTCCGCGATATTTGCTGCCCAACTTGTAAGTTCCCGAGAACAATCATTTGCATTGACGAATTGACGAGCTCAACTTTGGGGAACACGCCTTCTCCCCGGATGCTGATGTTGACAGTCGATGAACCGTTGATAGTGAACGGAATCACCTCGAGGTACGCCACCTCGTGCCGCGCGGTGAAGATGATAGGGATGTTGGCTGCCTCTCGGGGCCCCAACACAGTTGGTGGACAATCCACCCGCAGGTGCGGCTTCTTTTCAAACAAACAATCGAGGTCGATCCCGCTCTCGGGGTCCATATTGAATACGGTGAGCGTAGCCGTCTCCACCACGGGGGCGGAGTCGCTTTCTGCGATGAAGCACGGGCCAAAGTCGTGAGACGTGAACGAGAATTGCAGCATTGGAGGAACAGCGTTGCCTTGCAGCGCTACCACGTAGTGACGAGAACCGGCAACGGTGCACGTCACCTGCATTCCATCAAGAGATGCCTGCTTTGTCGGTGCAAATATCAGTCTGCAGGTGGTCTTGTCATTCTTCTTGATCGTACCCTGCATGGGTTCGATAGTGAATGCAGGAGACTGTTTTGCCACCGTCCAGTTGAAGTCAAAGTTGAATTTGCCACTGTTGTGGATCACAACGGAACGCTGAGTTTCCTCATTGACACGCACGGCTCCAAAATCCAGGCCATTGCCCAGGCCAGGAAATAGTGCGCGGCTTTCGTTGTGATCCCCAGATACCAAAGTGAGCGCGTCGTGGATACTGTAGCCCTCTCCTTTCACATTCAGAGATAATCGCGTCGGTTTGCGCTTGATGATGCAGTTCAAATTGAAGCTGTAGGGCTTTTCTTCCGACGGAATGAACTCAATCTCGATCGATGTTCGACTGTTAGGTGGAATGACTCCGCTCAGGGGGTGCACAATCAGTGCAGGTGTTTCTCCTGCAAAGTCCAGAGATGTCTTGTCAAATACAAAGTTGAATGGAATGTGCTCCTGATTGACCAACGCAATGCTCTGAGAGGTCTTTGTTCCGATCAAGAGCGTGTTAAAGTTGACGCTTCCACGATCCAGCGCAACGCGAGGCTCCGTCGTCGTGCCCACAAACAGGAAGAGCTGACTGACTTGGAAATGGGGGATTTTAAAGTACCAGAACATTTCCTGGAGCTCCAGTTGCTGTGGAGTGAATTCAAATATCATCTCACAGCGCTTACCAGCGAGCATGAGGCCTTTAGGCGTTGCACACCGGAAGCACGGGTTGCTCTCTCCTTGAGGTGTCCAGGAAAACTCATACGACACATTCGTTGGATTGACCACGTAAAAACGTCGCGTGTTGCGGACTCGAACTCCAAGCGACTCCATTTCGATGACTTTAACCGAAGGATCTAGCGGCCCCAGCTCCCCGTGAGGACCTGCAAGATTTGGCGCTCTCCATTGCGCGTAGTCGCTCCTTTCCACGTCGAAATGGCACGCAGGTCGGAGAGAACCCCCACGGACTTCCACTTTAACGGCTGTCACTTGGTCTCCCTGCGCATCTGGGATGTCGAGACACAACCAGTACGAGTACTCCTCCACCTCCATCGGTGCGAACTTAATGGTAAACACTTGAGTCTCCCCTCCGCTAATGATGCCACTTGAGGGAGTTACCTCAAAGGGGCAATTGTCGTCCACTCCACCAGTAACTAGCGGGTAGCCGCCCACATCCGAGTGCCCAGAAAGCCCGTGTTCCTCCCATCTGCAAGCGTATTCCAAACGGATTTTACTCTTGTTGTGCAAGGTGATTCTGTGCGTGCAAACTTGGAACATGAACGTTCTGCGGAATGCGATTGGCGTTGTGTCGCACGCGAATGACAAGGCATCGGCTGCTGCAAAACAGTTCAAAGCGATTGTCGATGGAGATCCGATTGTTTCGTATTCCGGCTCCACGACACCTTGCTTTGAAGCAGCGCCAACTCCAGCGTGTCCGTCAAAAGAAATCGTTTGGACAGCTTCGTCCCAACCGCTTTCGTCGCTCTGACTTGCTGAACCACTTTGGTACGAGATCCGCTGAGCCTGCAGAGCAACACGATGGGCCTGATAGATGGCTGCGATCTCGCCAGCCGACCCCGGCTCAAATGTCGCTCTGATCAGTTTGTGCGCCTTCGGGATTAAATGCCCGATACGAGGCGAGAAGTGAAATGGATCTGCTTTCGGCCACTCAAACCGCACAACGTCAGAACTCTGGTTGCACAGTGAAAACACTTTCGTGTCTTTGAGGCTGAGAGCAGCTTCGCTCGGGGATAGTGCCTCTTCCTTGGTTTCATCCGTGGTGCCGGCCTCAGGCAAGCGGACATCATCAAAGTGGAGTTCATCATCGTGCCCTCGAGGCAGGTCCTCGAACACCAAATCCTCTCGGTATCCAGTGCCGACGAGCTTGAAAGTGGTTTCCTCAAATGGGTTGTTTTGAACTGTGAGTTTGAGCTGCGATGTTGTAGGCTCGTCGTGAACCTTCTGCGGCCGAAACTGCAAGGTCAGCGTCTCGATGGCTTTTGGTGCCACAACTACCGACCCATTGCCCAATGCAAACAGGAAATTAGGGTTTGTTTGGATAGAAAACAACACAGTAGCTGGTAGGATTCCATCGTTGCGCAGTGCTAGACGCTTCTCCTTTGCCTTTGACGTCCGCACCCAACCGAAATCTAGCACCAACGCACCGGTCGAGTCTCGGACTGTTGGCTCCGTAACTGTGACGCACGGCATCGTTCCTTCGCCACGCATCTCGAACTCGAGAAGTTTATCCGCCACACTGCTTTGAGGGGGGCTATCATCAACTTTCGCTCGAAAAGTGGCGTGAAACAAGGCAATCGTAGTTGGCCGGAAGTAGACGCTCACGAAACGGTGCTCAAGAGGAGGGATCTCCCATACCGCCGGCTGGACCGTGAACGCTTGAGAGCCCTCTTCGGACTCATTAGACCCACTCGTTCCAGAACTGCTACTTGGGCTCGAGGAAACGGAAAACTGCACCGTGCTGCTCACTTTCATTGGATTCGAGATCTTGAAGCGCTCCACAGTTCCTTTCCAATTCGCCGCCGAAATTAATGGGCCAAAAGAAAATATCTTCTCTTTGTCCGCAAACGTGACGGCTTGGATACTACCAGGAAACGCTCCATTACGATGTGTTGACATTGGCATCGCCGACTCGACCCCCAACGAGTGGATAACCGTTTGCTCCTCGAAGATGCTCTCGTAGTCAGTCGTGTTGATACCTGGGTAGCAACTTTCGCCCACTAGTTCATACAGCAGCTTGTTCGTTTCGACTGTGTCCTCCTCATTGCGCCCAGAAACCTCAATACGAAGCGTCTCGCTATGCACGGCACACTCCTTCGGCTGGAACACCACATCTAATCCCACCGTAACCCCAGGGTCGACAGTGCCGCAATCTGGAGAAATCGCGAACTGGCCTAGGCCTAGCGTGGATGGAGACAGCGGCGTATCGATCATCAAAAGCTCCGTTTTCTCCCGCGCAGTCGCCGGCCTCGAAGCCTGAACGCGGAACTTAAACGGGAACTCGCCGTCATTTCGTATCTCAATCCGCTTCGTTTGTGCTTGATCGTTGTACTTGTGTGGACCGAAGTTGATCCCACGGTTTGGCTGGAGGCGAAACTTGCTGAAGACTGATCGGGCACTCGTGTAGACGTAGAACTCGCGACACGCTTCCCCCGAAAGCATCTCAATAATGGTACATTTGATGTCTTTGCAGTCACGGAGCGTTACTTCGCTCTTGGATGTGAAGGTGACATTCACCGATGACGACTGCCTCGGCTCCAGCACCATCTCACTTGGCTCGATCGTAAAGTATTCCCGTGTGACAGCGCTTCTAATTGCGAGGATGTACTTGATACTGTACTTGCCACGATTTTTTATGTTGAACGAACGCGAGTGCTTTTCTCCAACTCGAACCAGACCAAAATCGAGACTCCCGTCGCCAGCAACAGCGCGGGCAGTTGAAATCGTTGCAGCCCCAGATGTTGCTGCTTGGCTAGGAACTTCACCCGCTTCATTGTCGAAAGAGCTCACGTCAATCTTGTAGGCTTCCCCACACAAAGTTAGCTCAAGACTTCGATTCCGGTCACTCACTTGAAGAGCACTCTCAGCATCGGAGAACTCAATCTGAAGCGGAAATTCGTGAACAGCCTCCGTCATCGCCGAGAAAACAACGATCACCGGGGTCTTTTGCAGAGGTTTAATGGTTCCTTCCACAGGGAATATCCGAAAATCGGCCGGTAAGCCTTCGCTGAGTAAATGCCACGAGACCGCAACCGCTGACGTATTTTCGATGTAAAATGTCTTCTCGTCTTGACGTTTTAGCAGAAGCTGCTCAAAATCCAAGGCCGGCTGCTGTCGTAAGTGAGATGGCGGAGGGGGTTGCTCCGCCGGGGGTGCATTCGATCGAGCGGACGCCGGTGCACTTCCTGGGACGCTGGACCGAGAAGACACGGGGGCATTGTTTGCTATGGTTTCATCCGGATCTGCTGCCTGGTGTAGATCGTCCCGTTCTGACGTACTCGCCGCTGCAGGTTGCTCCCATGGTCCACGCAGCTTTAACTCTGGCGTACACCCATAGCAGCTGATCTGAAACTCTACAGGCTCAGGGTTGTCACCAATACAGCAAATCAAAGCGTTCTCGTGCAGACCATTCTCCGACGGGTTCGCCCACACTTTGACCTCTCTCGTGTCGCCCTCTTTAATCTCGAATGCAGGCGGGAATACTGCAAATGTGCTGTCGCCCAGCTTCTCCATCCCAAACTCGAGTTGGATCGGGAATTTGCTGCTATTGGACATGCGGAACACTTCGACGTTATTTGGACTTGCTTTCTGCCACTCGATGAATTGTCGCTCGGTTTCCGGAGGCTTCACCGCCTGGTTAGCGATGATAAGCGGTCCGAATTCGAACTGGTTTCTCGAAACCACGAACTTCTTCTGGGCAAATCCGCCCTCGGGCCGGCTCTTAACTCGGTGCATGAACACATTTCTCGGGTCGCTGTTAATGGTCGGCACTCCGCAGATTCCGCGACCAAACAGAGTGAACTCACGCCGAAGACCTGCGATTTCAAACCCTAAACTACAGTCAAAATTCCCAACATCAGCTGAAGCGAACTGAACCAACATGTTTACTCTCGAGTGAGGAGCAATAACCCAGCGGCAAGCGGGGGGAGAGGAGCCCCGCGTCGCGGGAGATCCGGCGCTTGGGGCTTCAGAGGCATCCTGGTTTTCAATGTTGTCTGTTAGTCTCTCTGGGTGTTCCCCCGTGTCCGTTTCGCTGACCTGCGCACGGCTCGCATCTTTCCCGGCCGTTTGAGGGCGAGACGGGTGCTTGCTTGGTACCTGGGGGAGTAACCCACTGGAGTGAAGACTCTGTTCACTGCTGGCTTCCGATGCGCTTGATGATAGCAGTGACGGTGTCCGCAACGAGAAACGAGCGACTCGCTTACGAGGAAACCTCTCTGGGGGTCTTCGCACGAGTTGGAACTTTGCTGCTGTAGGAATAGGCAGGTGACTGGCTTCCAATTCTCGAACAAACTTTTCGATCGTAGCGAAGATCGTGCTGTGCACAAGAAGCGCAGGACCTGCATCTGTGATCGGAATGTCCAGAATGAAGTTGTCGGGTGAGGTTCGATCCTTCACCTGCGCCCACAGAGCCTCAGCGTTGTTGTCATTAGTGGGAGCGTCAGAACTTTCGTGTAGTATTTGGGACACGTTTTCGGCTTTCTCTCCATCCCGAACCATGAATGAAGCCAATTGACGTTTCGTGGCTTCCAACGCTTGTGCATACTCCGCGAAGGTTGTACGCTTGATCAATTCTGCAAATAATGATCGTGCTAGCTCCACTACCTTCTCTTGCACCACCGTGTTCTCCTCAGGTAAATGATTGGATTCAGTACTGGTGGCCGTGCCGTCGCTGTTTGTCGTGTCCAAAGTTGATGGCTTTATTACCTGTCGCGAAGGAGAGCCTGTGAGAGTTTGTTTGTCTGCTAGTCCATGGGTACTACCAGACCTCTGGATTTCCTCCCTGCCTTCCTCACCATGGTGAGGATAACCCATTTCAATAACTCCATCCCCGTCATTATTCCCAACGTTTCCTGAGCTGCTTGGTGTTAAGCAATCACGGGAAGGAGATGGAGTAACAGCAACGATACTCCCGGGTTTACTCTCTTGGCTCATGAGTAAAGCAGTCATCGCCTCGTAGCTTTCTTCATCGAATCCCAGCACAATGATTCGCGCTGTGGCAAAGGCCCTCGAGCAGCATTTCAGTGTCTCTGCGAAGCTCACGAATGAATTATCGAACCCATCCAGAACACTGCCGCCTTTAAGATCGGGTTGTGCCAGTTGCCACAAAACAATCTGATCCAGCAGATGAGTTACTCTCTCGGCGATGGAGCCAAGACGTTCCTCTTGTGTGGGATCTTCGTGGACATCATCAGATTCCGGAGTCTCTTGACGAGCAATAGACACAGATTCGTCTCCCTCTGACGAAGGCACACTTTCACTCCCAGCTGTGTCAATCCCGAGCGCTTTACGTACCGCAGTCGCGAGCGGGCCTTTTGCGGCGCATATCGATTTAATGGCGCCATCAATCGTCCAGACAGTTAAGCATTCCTTTTCTGCAAGAAGGCGAGATTGTGTAGATTTCCCACATCGCGGAGGGCCCACCATAATGTAATCAATACCCTTTCTCGGTACAGAATTGAAGTCCGCAATAGGGGTCTCCGGATCCGAAGACGTAAGTTCCAGAGAACCAGCAGCATCCTCATCCTCAGTCTCAAGTGATTGCGAGGAGAATCCAGGGGTATTGTTCACGTCATCAGGTTGATCCGAGTCATGAGTTGCATCTGCTGCGATCGTTGGGACCAAATGGTTATCAGCTAGAAATTCCACGAAGGGTTGCCCTGGAACTCGTACCGGCAGCTGAAGTGTATCTCCAGAGGTGAAGGCTGTGAGAGATCGGAGCAAGGCTTCGTCTTGCTGGTAAAACGAGTCAAAGTCCAAGGAGAAGACTTCAATCGCGTAGTCAGAATCATTGCGTATCTCCACGAGCTGTTCCTCGGGCGGAGCGCACGGAAGCACTGGGCCCAACTCCACAAGCGGCGGGTGGAAAGAGATGCGCAGCTCCGATCCTTCGCCACGACACACGATCGCGCGCGTCTTCGGATTCGAGTTGATTTTGATCGGGAGCTTGAGCAAGAACTGACGCCCATCATCCGGGATAAACTCGATCTGAATATTCACTTTGGCGCCCGGGGTTAGCAGCCCACTTTGTGGGCTGAAGCGGAAATTCCCCACGTCTTTTGTAGATCCCATGGGCTTCTTGAATGCCCACTCTGCAGGCACAGCCGACACGTTCTGCAACTGAGTGAACATGGTATGGCACGTACTGACCGCTATCTTGCCGAAGTCGAGGCTTTCCGTTGAGATCGAGATGTCCGGCACTGTCACAAGAGCTCGAACCATTGCAATACAAGGCGGGCCGTTCTTGATTGCAATAGGCAGTTGAGCCATGTGGAGGCCCATCTCAATGTTCTTGCGAGCGTGAAAAGTGACGCTAAACTCCACCGACTGTTTCTCCGGTAGTCGCACCACGCGTTCGGGCTCAATCTGAAAACCCCTCGAGCTTGCCAGGTTCTTGTCGAGTTGAAACGAAGCAGGTCCGTGGCCGATGTTGGTGACACTAAACCGTTTGATTTTATGCGTCCCGACGACAACGTTCCCGAAGTCCAACACGAACTGGGACAAAATGAATGGAAAGACTTCCGTGCCGCGCTTCTTCTGAGCCTTGTTGTCTGATGTGGACGAGGGCGGCCGCGCTGGTTTAACCACAGCACCGGTAGCCGTAGCGGCCTCTGCTTCCTGAGCTGGATTGTCATTACTCGGCTCAAGACTCTTTAGCGCCCTCGCGTCAGCCCTTTTCAGTTCTTGCACGAGAAGGAAATCCGTAAAGAATAAACGACAAGCTTCGATCTCAATGTCCAACTCATCAAGTGTTGGCGCTGCCGAACCTCGAATCGGACTACCTGGTGCCCCGACGCGCTGGCTTGTTGTCTTCGCCTGGGGAGACGGTGCCACGGACGCTACCGAGCTTCCCTTCTCGTTGCCACGATGCGTGGTTGCAAGGGTTGATTTTGAGTCTGATAAAGCCAATCCGGCGTTACTACTGATACCCTGATTGTTCCTCGCCTCCACAACCGCCGAGCTCAGCATCCCGAGCTCGATACTTTGTATCGCGCGCTTCTTGAGATCTTTCCACTTTGGTGCTTCGCCTCGAACAGTACTGGCCGGGTGGTTCTCGCGTGGTAGATTGAGCGACACTGCGGCAAAAGTTCCACTGCCAAACAGCTTGAACGGAATCGGCTGGAAATGTGCGATCTCCAGCACCACAGTCTCTTCGAAATACTCGGGGATGCCAGGTCGCAATCGAACCAAAATCCTTTGCTTCTCGTTGGGGGCAATCTTGCCACTGGTAGGCGAGATCTCCAGTGTCCTCCCACAAGCGATCTTGTCGATAATGATAGTGAACGAGAAAGGCACTTTGCCAACATTCAAAATGGAGAAGTCACGGTCTTCCGTTTTGTTGTAGAGCACTAGGCCGAAGTCCAGCGATTGTTTGTCCAGCTTGTAGACAAGAGAAGACGCCTCTCCCGAGAGTGTAAGCTCGTATTCAGGACCACCTTCGACTTCGCAGGCCACGGTACTCTTGAATTTACGGTTCGCATGTCCGTAGTAGACAAACTCGATCTTTTCGCTTTCGTTCGGCTTCAGCAGCCCACGAATCGGCAGGATATCGAACACTTGATTGATAGGAAGGTGCGGCTTCTTGGCAGTTGCGGTGGACAAAGTCTCCTTCTCGTCTTCAATGAAAACCCACCGAAAACTTGTGTCCACCTTGGATACGTTGGTCACGTTCATAGTGATGGACTTTTGCGTATCGTTCAGTGTGCAGCCGAAGTCGATTTTCGTCGTCTCGAAAGAAAGGTTGGGGAAGCTGATGTCGCCTACCAGCTCCACGCTGTCCTTCTGGGGGTGACCCGTGTAGGAAACGAGCACCTTGCTGTTAATCACTCGACAAGTGTAGTCGTCCTTGAATCCGGGATAAAACTCCACGTTCAGGTCCACGTTCTCGCCTGGCTGTAGGACTGCCTCCCAGCAGTCAAGTGCAAATGGCGTCTGCGTGCGAAGTGTGAATGAAAGCGGGAGCTCGCACGCATTCGTGAGACTCAGAGGCTGGGATTGCGTTGTGATCTGGTTACCGGGATGATGAATATACCCAAACGACAGTAGCGACGAGGACGGCGTAAGTTTTGGGTCCACGAAGTTTGCGCGGATAGCAGTCACGAACGCAACTTTGTTGACCTTTTCCTTTCCCACGCGTGTCTCGCACACCAGCTCCTCCTGAATAAGGCCAGCCGTCGAGGAAAGGCCCTTAAATATGAAGATGCACGCTGTACGCGGCTTGAGCTCAATCGTTCCCGGGAAGACTGAAAAGACCGGGATCACTTCGTCTCGCCCCTCAGTTGCGCCATTACTCCCGCTCCGGTTGTTGCTGCTCGATTTGCTTGGCTTGGCTGCAAATCGATTGTCCTGTCCAGCTTTCGACATCCTTTTAGATGAACCACCCTGGTCTATGGTGCTGACTTTACTGTTGGTAAGTGTTGCTGTCTTGTTTACCCAAGTAAGCACCTGCACGCGCTTCCCCTTGTTTTCAAGCGTGCAGCTCCATTCGCACTCTTTGCTGGTCATCTGATGGCTGAAATCGATCACTCGGAGCTCGCTTGGAGACCACATCGTTGTCCCTGTTCCTTTAATCGATAAGGGGACGACAAGATTGTCTCCTTCCGTGATCAGAATGTGCAGTTGGTCCTTAAACACTACCGTATCATCCAGATTGGCCACAAGCACGAGCTCCAAGCTTTCACCAGCCATCAGTACACCCTCCTTCCTGTCAATTTGAAACTTGGAACGCGCGCTGCGAATAAATGTTTTGTACGCTGCCGGGATCAAGGAAGCATTGGTCATGCGCAGCGTTCGTTCGTGATCCACAAGACACGAGCAATTTCCCCAGTTTATCTCTGGTTGGTCTAGTTCAACCTTTGGGCCAGAACCAGTGGCGCTCAGAGTCACCGATAGCGGGAGATCTGTGCTTCCTGGAACGGTTACCACCATTGGAAGGCGAATACTGCCAAGCTTCTCGCAGGATAACGAGATCTCAACTGACACTCGCTCTCCTGGCCGGACGCTGCCGGAGAACTCGCTTGCACTGTAAGTGGCGATGGCCCGTGAATGATCATCCTGCTCGCCGATTTCAAAGCGTCCCAATAAGTGAGTTGACTTGTTCTCCACAACCAGCATCTGCTTGTGCGGGTAACGGAGAAAGCAGCGACCAAAATCGAGCTCTTCTTGGAGGATGGTTAGTTCAGGAACGAAGCACTGAGCGTGGACAGGAATACTGAGCAAGTCAGCCCCTACGCCGGTGACACCAACCACAAGCTGGTACTGATACACCTTAACACTGTGGGACGTGAAGCGGATCGTGATCTGTTGCTCTCCGTAGGCGTCTAACTTGCCATCCGATGGCACAAGCTCCAGTTCCTTTTGCTTGTAGCTGGCTTCTTCTGGGACGCGCAAGGAATAGTTCATTGCGATTTTGGACGCGTTGATGAGCTTGATGGTCTGAGTTTGTGGAAACGAATAGGGCACAGCCCCAAAGTCCACTTGGTCGACATCGAAATGGAATACTGGAGGGATCACGTGGGCCTTGAACCGCACCGTTAGTTGTTCATCGGACCCCTGCATACTGAAGCGGATGTGGTGGAAAGCTTCTCCCAGCACCTGTGAGCAGAACGTCACCTCAACCTTGAGCATGGCGTTTACTGCCAGGGTTCCATTGCTGGGATGAACGGTTAACGAGGTACCCGGAGGCATCGCCAACGGGATCAGCTCGAAGCCCGCTGGAATCTCGCCTTTGTTTTGAATCGTGAAGTCACGCGTACGCTCGTCGTTGATGAAGACATCTCCAAAATCCAGGAGCTCGTTGTACACCACTTTGGCCTTCGGACCAATACCCTGCCCACGAAGCTGCAGTGGGAGTCGTGCTGCCTGTCCAGCGATTTCCAGAAAAGCGCAGCAAGAGTACAAATGCGCTACCTCGGGGGTGAAGCACACCACAACGTCCACCTCGGAATGTGCCCAAACGCGCCCACTCAATGGTGTGATCGAAAAGCACGCGTCCACAAACTGCATCGCATCGTCGAGGGTTGCCTTGCGCAAATGTCGGTACTTGGTGTCCAGCGTCTTTCGCACGTCAAACGGTGACGGCGTGAACCCCGAGTCGCCGTCCTCCGCGTCGTGGAGTTGCAGCTGCAGCTGCTCCTGCTCTGCTGTCTCCATCCGTGACAGCTCTTCCAGTAGCTGCGTGCGTTCGACCTCCTCCTGGACCGAGCCCGCAAAGGACTTCCACGAGAAGTCGAGAGTGAACTCGGACTCATTGCAGATCTTGACCGTTTTGCGCGACGAGAGCGACAGATACGTAGCATTTGGCTCCACCAGCGGCTGGCCCAGGAAGACATCGACGTTGACGACGCGGCCTGCCAACTGCACCACTGCGGTTTGGCCGCTGTCATCTTTCACTTCCAGTTCGCCTTCGCCAGCTTCCAGGTTCGGAGGAACCACGCTCAGCTCAAGCTGCACAGCTTCCCCCTGCGCTAGCGTCGCACTCGGTGGGGTGACGCGGAAGTGCTCGCTAGTCTGGAAAGCAAAGGAGGAGCCGCGAGTGCCCACGTTCCGCACACTGAGGACGCGAGTTGTGGGCATCTTGACGGGGCAGATGCCAAACCCAAGCTCATCTGGCAGGTCCAGTGCTGCAAACCGCCCGCGCACGCGAACAGGGAGCAGAAAGCGCTCGCGCTCCGTGCAGCACACGAGGTCTAGCGAATAGTCGGTGACCTCCTGGGGGAAGAACTCGAGGGCGAAGGCGATCTCCATGCCAGCAGCCACTTTGCCATCGACCCGGTCGGGTTTCGCACCTTTCTCCTTGCTCCTAGCCGCGTCCCATGGCCGCACGCGGAAGACCGGAGAGCGGGGCGGCTCGATCTTGAGGCGACGCACAACGGTGTCGCAGTTGCGGAAGCGCAGCTTGATGGTGAGCGGCTCGAACGGCGTGTACTCGTCGATCCAGACTTCGGTCGGTGACGGCTCGAACAGAGGCTGGTGCAGCGGCACGGCGCTCGAGACGCGCGCCGTGTGGTCTTCGGCGTTCATGAGCTCCACGATCCGACTCGTCGCATGTTTGGCGGCACGCGCCTTGGCCGCCGAGAAGGCCGTGAGGAGCTCGCTCGGCTTCTGTCACAGACACACACACACAACAAGAGCGACGACCCAGCAGCACGGTGAGAGAGAGGCCCCATCACCATCCAGCGCACGAAGCAAAGAGCAAAAGGACGAGACGTACGAGACGCGGTGCCTCCTTCTTGGACATGCTGCTGCACCCTAGAGAGAGGCCTCTCCTGCTTTGGGGATCCGCTCGACGATTTTGGCAGTGAAGAGGCACCACGACGCCTCGCCAAACGGGCGGCAGCAGACGCAACAAGGCTTCGTACACTACCTGCAGCTCTGGATCCTGTGCACGCTGCTCAACGCTGGCAACGTCTACCTTCCTTCACGAGGACATCATCATCATGGGCGCTCGCACCAAGACACAGCACAACTGGTCGCAGCCATGAGAGCTTCGCAAGAGGCACGCCCATTGCCAGCTGCGAAAAGTCCACCCCGAACGTTCTCCCAATCGCGTGATCGGCCGCAGCTTTCAGTCCCGAATTTCCTTCGTGACGTCACGAGCTCTTCTTGCATCCCTAGCAGCCAACGCCGGAGCACACGTGCAAAGCTCTTCTTGCTCGCCGCTCGAGTCATGGCTGCGCGCGTCAAGCAAGTGCTCAAGCGCTACGGACGCACCGCCTTCCTCTTCCACTCGACCGTCTTCGCGTCGACGCTCGCCGGCTCCTACGCAGCCATCAACCAGGGCGTGGACCTGCAGGCGCTCGCCAAGCGCGTCCCCTTCGTGGACCTGTCCAGCGTCGACCCGGATGCGGGCACGCTGGCCCTCGCCTACCTCTCGACGGTAGCCACAGGCCCGGCCAGAGGCGCGCTCACCATCGCCGCGTCGCCCATTCTCGCGCGTCTGCTGGCGCGTAGCCGTCAGCTCACTAAACTGTAGACGACGGGAGCAGCCGCCGCCTCCTCCTCCGCCTTAAACGCCCCACCTAATGCAGATTAATTCAACACCTCCCTCCTCTTCCGGTGCTGCAAGTCATGTGCTCGCCCTTTCCTCGTCCCGTATCCACCACCACCACACGCTCATTTGCCCAAGCCAATGCGTCGCTTCTTCGGCCGCTTCGCCAGTCGCCCGCGCGTCGTCGCCGGCCGCCAGACGCCGCCGCGCGCCGTGCCCGAGAGCGTCGCGCGCCCCCCGTACGCGGCGAGCGGCGGCATGTCGGACCTCAAGCCCTTCATCCCCATCCTGGACGCCGAGCAGCAGCAGCGACTGCGCGCCGCCTGCGCGCTGGCCGGAGACATCCGCGACTTCGCCCGGCCGCTGTGCCAGGCTGGAGCCACGACGGAGGAGGTCGACCGCCTCGTGCACGAGGAGATCGTGCGGCGCGGCGCGTACCCGTCGCCTCTCAACTACGGCGGCTTCCCCAAGGCCTTGTGCTCGTCCGTGAACGAGATCGTGGTGCACGGCATCCCGGACAGCCGGCCGCTGGCGGACGGAGACCTCGTGAACATCGACATCTCCGTGTTCCTGGACGGCTTCCACGGCGACACGTCCCAGACGTTCCTGGTGGGGGGCGTGGATGAGGCCGGGAAGCACCTGGTGGAGGTCACCAACCGCGCGCTTCAGGGCGCCATCGAGCACTGCTGCAAGCCGCTCAGCCGCTTCGCTACGATCGGAGACTTTGTGCAGACACTCGCGGACAAGGAGGCGCTGGGCGTGGTGCGCGAGTACACGGGCCACGGCATCGGCAAGGAGTTCCACTGCCTGCCTTTCATCCTGCACCACCGCAACAGCGAGCCGGGCAAGATGCTGCCGGGCATGGCCTTCACGGTGGAGCCGGCGCTGACGGAGGGCAGTCCGCAGGTGCGACCTTGCCGGTTTCTGTCGGGGAGGTGCATGGGGAGGAGTATGTGCTTATTGTTTCTGTGGCTTTCGTGCTTGTGCGTGCTGTAGCTTGTGCACTGGGACGACGGCTGGACGGTGGCGACGGCCGACGGCGGACGATCCGCGCAGGCGGAGCACACGGTGCTGATCACCGAGGACGGCGTCGACATCTTGACGTAGGAACGAGAGCAATGCGATAGCTTACGCTGAAGCAGATGCAACCCCTTTTGCTGGTCTCCAGACTGGCGGCACATTCGACTTGAACGCCATTTTGCTCTGACAGAGCTTACCACGCTACTACGCACGGCCTAGGCAGCATCTACTCTATCAGGTCACCGCACTCGCTCACATGCGCTTCGATGAGTCCGACAGCTTGGGGAAGAACGGAACCTGCAGCTTCGTGTCCAGCGGTGCGAGCTTTGGGAGCTCCTCGCCATCGTCCTTGCCGGCGCTTGAGTTTGACGCGATGCTTAGCCACGCCAGACTGAGGTACGAATGCATCACGTCCGGAACGGTGTCCGGGTACTTGCACAGGCCCCCGAAGGGAAACTGGCACGAGTAGATGAACTGCTTGCAGCTGGGGATGTCCACGAGCGCGTGTTTGCCTAGGAGGTCGAGGGTCGCGCCATTCCAGAATGCGTAGCAGGAGTCCGGGCTCTTGTTGCAGCGGCCCTGAAAGCCGCCCTGCTGTCGGAACACCAGCCATCGTACCAGCTCGGACTGCTCGCAGTTGAGCTGCATCATTCGTCCAGAGAGGAAGAGCGACGCGATGGCAACGAATACAGCTCCGCCGTGCGACTCGGCGCCAGAGTTAAGGCCGATGCCTCCGTCGTAGTTCTACAGACAGCAACGGAACAACCCAACCAGCGTTAGCGACCAGCAGCAAGCGCGAACTCTCCGTCAATGCACTTGACGACCACATACCAGACACGAGTTGACGAAGCGCACCATCGCCGCGAGGTCGACGCCGGACCAGTCGTCCAGGATGTAGGAGATGGCGCAGGCGCAGTAGACGAAGCGCATGTCCTCCTCCGAGCCCGAGTTCGTCGACGAGAAGCTAGCGCAACAGACCGTCAGTTCACCAACAGCATCAATTGCCCACACCACAGTCCCATGGGCCACCGCCTACCACCCCGTCTTCTTGTTCTGCAGGTGCTTGAGGGAGCTGGTGACGGCCGCCCTGTTCACGCGACTGAGGTCGTCCCCGAGCGTGCGCAGGATGCAGAGCGCCGCGAAGGTGGACGCGACGTTGCTCGAGTCGTACACCTCGCTCTGGTACTGGGCCGGCGGGCAGCCGAAGACGTTGCCCAGGAAGGGCCCCCCGCGGAAGCCGCAGTCGCCGGCGTTGAGGCTGGCGTCGTGGCGGTCCGGCGGCACCTGCAGGCTGTAGACCCAGTCCACGATCTGGCGCTTGTCCAGGCGCTCGAGCTCCCCCAGCAGCGCCAGCCCGTGGATGCAGAAGAAGGCCAGCACCACGCGCTGCGAGTCCTGCGACGCGTACGGCGCCGGCAGCGAGCGAAGGTTCTTGAGGAAGTAGCGCGCGTGCAGCTCGCGCTCGAACGTCGTCGCCATCGGGCGCAAGGATCAAAAAGTGATCTTTTCCGGCTTGTAGCGTTTTAGGAAGGGTCCAGCAGCAGCAGCAGCACGGACGTCAGTCAACAGCAGCAAACTGTCCTGCTTGGCAAAAGACAATGGCAAAAGCACGGGCAAGCGCTGGTTTGACATGTGAGTGCAAATGGAATGGGATTTATTAGGGGGGAAGCTGCTTATTCGATCTGGAAGACGGCCGAGTTGGGCGGGCCCGACATGCTCTCGTCGTCGTCCTCGGGGCGGCGGATTCGGAAGTCGAACTTGACGTTCATGAGGCGCTGGTTGTCGGTGCGGCGCATGACGGTGATGTCGCCCGCCACCACGTCGCCCTCGCACACCTGCACGGGCGGGTAGAGCGGGAAGACCTGCTGCCCCCAGTGCGTGGGCTGCACGAAGGGCGACGTGGTGAGCGTCACCTCCTTCTCCGCCGGGTTCTCGGCGCAGCCCTTGAACTCGACGTCGAACCAGCCGGCGATGCCGCCGAAGCGCGACATGACGGAGATCGGCATGGAGAAGGGCGCCTTGACCTCCTTGATGTCGTCCAGCGTGCACGTCTTGAGGTCCCACCTCTTGAACTCCACCTCGTCGCCGATGAGGTCCCCGGCATTGAGTTCTTCCCACGAGGACGTGTGCAGCGAGTACTGCTCCTGCTCCTTGCGGAAGTCGTTGGCCAGCACGCTCATGTCGACGCCCCAGGCGCTCTTCGTGTTGTCCACGAAACTGCGCCAGCCGTCCATGGCCGAGGAGAACTCGTTGAAGCGCTTGTTGCTGTTGTCCTCGTTGCACATGGGGGCGATGGACATGCTGGCGTGGGACGGGAACATGGCGCCCTCGGGCTTGAGCCAGCGGTCGCGCGCCACGATGACCGAGTCAAACATGGACTCGCGGAGCAGGAAGTAGCCCATCCACTCCGAGATGATGACGTCCACCTTCTCGGGCAGCTCCACGTCCTCCATCTTGGACTGGATGACCGTGATGATGTGGTCCTGGCCGTTGGCCTTGATCACCTTGCGCGCCTGCTGCGCGATGTCCGTGGCCTCCACGGCGAAGACCTTGCGCGCGCCGGCCTGGGCCGCCCAGATGGACAGGATGCCGCTGCCGGTGCCCACGTCGAGCACCACCTTGTCCTTGAAGTGGTTGGGGTTCTCGAAGATGGAGTCGCGGTAGCTCTGCATGCGTAGGTCGTCCGACAGCATCTGCTTCTGGTGGTAGATGAAGGCGTACGTGCAGAAGTAGTTGGCGAAGTCCGAGGACGCCTCCCACTGCTTCTTCTTGTCCACTGCGGTGTCGTGCGGGTTCGAGTCCGTCATCTTGTCTTGTCTGGGGTGGGGGGGGGGGGGGGGGGGGGGTGTTGGGGGGGGGGGGGGGGG